>BTHU01000001.1:177776958-177856958 GCA_036184795.1 Tokudaia tokunoshimensis
TCCAAATAGCTGTAACATCAGACAGCTACCACCCACTATGTATCCTTTAAAGCAGAGGCTAGAAACCTGAACCTAAGCTATTCTGTGGCTTTGGATTTTTCTTGAGTCCACTTTTATTATTTCTCAATTACCAAGGTCTCATGTGTGTGATGGTGTGTATGTGTGTGTGTGATGGTGTTTGTGTGTGTGATAGTGTGTGTATATGATGGTGTATGTGTGATGGTGTGTGTGTAATGGTGTGTATGTGGTGGTATGTGTGTGATGGTGTGTTAGTGTGTGATGGTGTGTGTGTGTGATGGTGTGTGCGTGTGATGGTATGTGTGTATAGTGGTGTGTGTGTGATGGTGTGTATGTAGTGGTATGTGTGTGTATGTGTGGTATGTGTGATGGTGTGTGTGTGGTGGAGGTGTGTGTGTGTGATGGTATATGTGTGTGGTGGTCTGTGTGTGTGATGGTATGTCTGTGTGATGATGTGTGAGAGACTGTGTGTGTGTGATGGTATGTGTGTGTGTGTGAGACTTTGTGTGTGTGTGTGATGGTGTGTGTGTGGTGGTGGTGGTGTGTGTGATGGTGTGTGCATGTGTGTGAGACTGTATGTGTGTGTGTGTGATGGTGTTTGCATGTGTGTGAGACTATGAGTATGTGTGTGGTGGTGTATGTGTGGTGGTGTGTGTGTGTGTGTAAGACTGTGTGTGTGATGGTATGTGTGTGATGGTGTGTGCATGTGTGTGAGGCTGTGTGTGTGTGGTGTGTGTATGTGCGGTGTGTGTGTGTGTGAGAGACTGTGTGTGTGTGTTGGTGTGTGTGTTGGTGTGTGTGTGTGGTGGTAAGTGTGTGTGATGGTGTGTGTGTGATGGTGTCTGTGGTATATACCCGTGTGTACATTCCCATGTATGCAGGCAAAGGCCAGAGGAGGATGTTGGATGTCCTGTTTTAGGACAGGGTCTCTCACTGAACCTGGAGCTAAGCTGACAGCCAGTAAGCCCCAGGGATCTTCCTGCCTCCTTCTTCACAGTGCTGGGGAATTCTATCTCCAGCTTTAATGCTTGCTCAATGAGTGTTCTTATCCACTGAGCCATCTTCCCAGCTACATACTTTCCAAAATTTTTAATAGGTTTTACCTTGAAACCTTGAACTAGATAATCTGGTTGCCCTCATTTCTGCACATCAGTAGCCAGCAGGAGGTGAGAAGTGACAGATGCCACTGGAGGGGCTGGTCCTGGAGCCTGGCTGTGGGTTGGACGTGGCTCATCCCCCAAAGGTTTTATACAGGAAATGTGGTCCTATGTTACCTGTTGAGAGGTAGCGGAACCTTTAAGAAATTGGGGTCCGGTCACTGATAAGTAGGCCATTGGAACAGAGTGCATTGGTTATTTTGAGGACTGACTGGTCCCTCCCTGCCCTCTGGCTCCTGTCTCACCTTCATGGCTCTTGTTACTTGCTCACCATCCTGACTCCATCTGCCACAGGCTCTCACCTTAGTAGAGTCAGTGTTGTTTTCTGTTAGGTTCATGTTCTTGAGCCTCAGAACTGGGAGCTAGACAACCCACTTCTCTTTGTAAGTTAGCCAGACTTGGATAATTTATTACGGCGACAGAAAATAGATTAATATGGGCCAGGAAAGTATTTGAATGTAAGACAATACTGAGAAGGGCAGTCACTCTAGTGACTCTGTCAAGTTGAGCAACACAAAAAAACTGGAAGTGGAAGGTGCCTTTACTCCAGAAAGCTGACAAAGGGTATGCCAGCATCTGCCCGGGGTTCTCTGGGCTTGCGGTTTTGTATGAAATCTTCTCAGGGTTAGCCACCTGGGCTTGGGCCATCCATGGAGTATGTAACCCCCATGCTTTATCAGAGAGACACTGTACTTTAGAGAATCCTGAAGCCAACTCAAACTCAAACTTTGCATCTCTTTACATCACCGTGGGATCAGGGAGAGGATGACTGTAAGAAGTTCCCAGCGGGCTCGTGCATCTGAACACCTGACTGGTGGACCTCTTTTGAGAGGTTGTAGAACCTTTAGGAGGTAGAACTTAGCTGGAAGAAGTGGGTCTCTGGGGGATGCAGAGAAAGAAAAAAAAAACTGAGAACCTTTCCTCTCTCCAAAATCCTTGCCCAAGTTGGAAGACTCTGCTCGCTGAGCACATTGTGTGCCCTGTGCTCCTGTGTGCCCACCTCTCCAGAAATGTCTGTCCTTATCCTCACGCTTTGCCTGTTAGATCAGCATCACCCCACCCACTTCCCTCCCAGGTACTTCTTTCTTCTCAGGCTTCTAACTCAGGAGTTCTCATCCTTCGCTCTGACATTCACTAAGTGTGACTGGACCTGTTCCACTTACGCTGACACAAATAGCTAATATTAGTACAATATCATAAGGGCTGTGTGCATATTAACTCAGTCCTTGGCTATATTCTATGAGCACAGACTTTTATTAGCTTCAGGAGAAGGCAGGCAGGGGCTCAGTGACCCGTTCAAGGCCAGCCAACTGGTTGGTGATTGGCACCTGTCCCAGTCTGCGGGGCTGTGAAATACCACAGACTTAGAAGTCCAAGATCAAGGTGCCCTCAGGTTGGGAACTCTCTTCTTGACCTTAAATGGCTGGCTCTGGCTGTGTGCGCTCCTGACCTTCCTCTGTGCTCGTGTAGGAAGGGGGACTTTCTCTCATTCCATAGTTTATTTTATTTTTGCTTCTTCTATTTTTTTCTTTTTCCCATTTCTCTTTTTTCTTTTCTTTTCATTTTTCTTTCTTTCTTTCTTTCTTTCTTTCTTTCTTTCTTTCTGAAACAGCGCAAACAGGGACCTCGGCAGAGAGGCGTTTCATTCACTTCACAAATATTTACTGAGCATCTCTCTGACAGCTGATGTGTAGACACCTGCTTTCATGGATCACAGAACCTTCAGAATCATAGGAGGAGCCTCTGAGGCATGGTGATCCCAATACAGGACACTTGTAATGTGCCTCAGAACATCTGTGGGTCAAGACCTCCCCAAAGGCTGAACTTTGTGGTCTAGGTTTCTGGTGGGTTCAGATTTCAGAACAAAGGGCAGGCTGACTAAAGCAAGAGCTGGTATATGAAGTATGGCTTCTTTGAATATATGGGATTCAATCTGGAAACTCAAGACCAGCATAGGGGACCTCCACCCTTCATCCTGGGGGAATGAACAACAGGGGCAATGAGGATTTGATCCAAATTTGGGCAAATGTCTCCTCAAGACTTAAGCATCTTTAACCGTCTTTGGCCTAGTAGTCCAGGCTCTGCAGTGAACCAGAAGAAAAACCAGTCTCAGCTCCACTGTCAGGCAGCTTCTGCCTAGCCAGGAGGGTCAGGGAGGGATATGTGAACCATCACACCGCAGACAGTGAAGCTTTCCATAAGAGATTCACAACAAATACTTGGGGACCCGAGAAGAGGGCCTGTGTCTACTGTGTGTAATAATAGCTACAGGAAGCAATGTGTACACCCACCTCCTAAGTGTGTGTGAATGTGTGAAGAACACTTCATATGCTAGAGTACCTTCCTTTAAGTGCCCTGTGAGATATCTGTGACAGAGGTAAAGCTTTCTTATGCTTGCCTCATGAAGACATACTCCCTCAGGGAAGTCCCAACCAAGAAACCTAGCCCTCAACCCTGTATATTTCTACTCTTACCCTTCTACCCAAGGCCAAGAGTTGCTAAGGAAATGCAGGGGCACATCAGTCACAGCACAGGGAAAAATGGGCAGGCTTGAGACACACTCAGAAGGCATTACTGGCAGAATCTGCTACTAAAGAGAAGAAACTAAAAGGAGAGGAATGGAGGATGGCCAGGAGATAGAAAACATACAAAGATGAAGACAAAGTGTCTTAGTTACTTTCCTATTGCTGTGATAAGACGTCACAACCAAGGCAACTTATACAATGATTTATTGGGGGATTACAGTTTCAGAGGGTTGTAGGTATGACCATCATGGTGGGGAGTATGACAACAGGCGGATAGGCATGGTGCTGGAGCAACAGTGAGAGCTGACATCTTGAGACACAACCCCAAGGCAGAGGGAATAGGATGAGTCTTTTGAAACCTCCCCCAATAAGGCTATCTCTCCTAGTCCTTCCCAAACAGTTCCACCAGTTTGGAACCAAACATTCCAATATGAGCTTACAGGAGCTGTTCTCATTCAAACCACCACAAGGATAGGAAAGACATAACAAGGGAACAGGAGACTAGTTCCCAATATGTCATTTGATTCTCTGCATTCATTTTCCCCCTATTGACCTCAGTTTTATCTGTAAAACAAAGCTTTAAGGATGACTCCAAAGTAACACCATATCTCCGTGTGTGCGTCACAATATTTAATGAGTAATAGACTAATGCTCGCCAAATGAGATGAGCATTTGTATAGTCACCACAGAGCAGCAGCAGAACACACAGCAGCATCACAGAAAGCCAGGACCACTATGTGCCTACTCTTCTGTGCTCACCTTACTCCTCACCAAGCCACCATGCTGCAGGACCTATTCTTCATCCTGACTGAAGTGTTTCTTTCCCCCCTTAGACTTTTTAAAGGCTATTTTAAAGTATGTGCTGGTACCTGTGTCTGTGTCTGTGTACAGGTGCCTGCAGAGGCCAGAGGAGTCAGATCTCTCTGGAGCTGGGTTACAGGAAGTTGTGAGATGCCGATTGTGGGTGCAGGGAACCAAACTCCATTCCTCTTGAAAAGCAGCATGATTCAAAGGAACCATCTCCCTGCCCGGTGCTACTTTGTTTCTGAGTTAAATCGTTCTGTTACTTTCTTGCATCTTATGATTTAACAAGGCCACCTACTTGTATGTATGTTCACCATTGTGTATATTCAAACAGGTGTGTGTGTGTGTGTGTGTGTGTGTGTGTGTAAATGTGGAGGACAGAGGTTGATGATGGGTGTTTTCTTTATGGCTCCCACCTTATTTATGTATTTATTTATTATTCAGTTAGTTAGTTGGGTTTTTTGTTTTGTTTTGTTTGTTTGTTTTTGAGACAGGGTTTCTCTGTATAGCCCCGGCTATCCTGAAACTTACTCTGTAGACCAGATTGGCCTCGAACTCACAGAGATCCAACTGCCTCTTTCTCTTAAGTGCTGGCACTAAAGGTGTGTACCAACACGCTCAACTCCACTTTTTTTTTTTTTTGGTCTCCCCCTGAACCTAGAGCTCATTGATTTGGTAAGATTAGCTGTCTAGCAAAACTTGGGGGATCCTTCTCTCTCCCCTGCCCACCAGCATAAGACTTCCACATTGCCCAGCTTTTTTGTGGGGGTGGGAGTCCAAATTCGGGTCATCATGAAAGCACTTTATTGATTGAGGCAACTCTCTAACTCACTATTCTTATGAGGTTTTGGTAGGTTTTGTTTGAGTTGGAGTTGACAAAAAAATCAATCAAAACAAAACAAAACAAACAAAAATTTCTGCATGCCATCTCATGTGATGGTCCCTGCGAGTAGGGACTGAATCTCATTTGATCATCACCATGGGTGGGGACTGAATGTGACATTCAGCTTCGCAGGTGTGCCTTAAGATGTCATCTTACCCTTTCTATCACCTGGCACTCTCGCTTCCTGTTAGTCACTCTGCAGGCCATCGTGCATGTTTTTACCCCTAGCTAGTGTGGCAGCTTTTGAGAGCCCACTTCTCACTGCAAATGCACGATCAGTGTGGTGAAGTCACAGGGTGTGCCTGTCAGTCCAAGAAATAGGATGTGGGGCCAGAAACCATGTGACAGGTAGGCTTCTGCTATCTATGGTCACAGACAACCAGAACAAAGGATCTAAAAAGTGTCTAGAACAAACTATGACCCATAGAGTAGCCACAAGTTTCCATTGATCAAAACCCCTAAGAAAACGTGATGGGCAAAAGTGTACTCTGAAGTCAGGTCCCTGAAGTCTGAGAAGGCAGAACTAGGAAGGTTTTCAGAGTAGTTTTAAGCTACCATGAGTGTTGGCATAATCTTTAAGCATAAGAAAGACTAGTCGTCTGAAATAAGATGGTATCATCTCTCACCCATACAATGTCACTGCAGCACTGTCTACCACTCCAGAATTAGTAGATACAGAAAAAGGAGCTTTAGCAGAAGAGGATTAATTAACCAGAGCCAAAACAAACAAACAAGCAAGCAAACAAACAAACAGCAAACCAGAGAGGGTTCATAGGTGTCTCTTAGTACCAGTCCAGTAGTAGGCTAGTAAGAACTTATAAGTCACCAATTAACTCACACAGTGGGGTCTGCTTAAAACAATTGCCCAGGTTTCAAGTATTCATTGTGACAGGTTTGACATGGTTTTGTTTTTGTTGGTTGTTTTGAAGCAAGGTCTTAGGTAGCCCAGGCTAACTTAGTAGGTAGCAGAGGTGACCTTACCATGCTAGTTTCCATTTAGAGGTTTGCTGGTTTGTGCAATGCTGGGGCTCTAAGCTAATGCATCCTGATGAACACTTTACCCAGCCTTGTGGTTAATAGTTTCTAAAAACTGTTTTCTTTCAAACTTATACTTATTATTTTCATTGTTTAGACTTTTGAATGTGGTGTATACAGTGTGTTTTGATCAGATCTACCCTTCCATTCTCTCTTCAGCCCCCCTTCACAAACACACCTCCCCCCCCACAACTTTTCCCACCCAACTTCTCATCTGAGTTTTGTTTTGTTTTCCCCCACAGAATTCATTCAGTTGTACCCTTATGTTGTCGGGTGTGAAACCTCTCAAGATCTGAATCCCTGGAAAACAACTGACTCTCCCTCCCCTAAAAGCCATCCACTGTCAATAGCTTCTTAAACCAGGGAGAGACTTCTTGAGTCCACTTCCCATCCATGCTGGGATTTCAGCTGGCTTGATATTTAAGGAAAAAAAAATAAAATATGGTAGGCTCCTTAATCTCAACATCTTAGTCAGTCAGACTTGCTTGGAGCACTTGAGCACTTCAGGGTATTTCTTATAAAAGACTTAGGCAAAGCTGGAGACCACTGTGACTTGCCATGTGTATTATCAATGTAGCGCCTATCAACTAAGTGAACTTCTCTCATGCAGAACTATGATTGTCCCAAGATCTAAGAGTAAACTCTGCAACCCATATTCACAGGGTGGACATTGCAGTCAGAGTACTTGGGGGTGGGGCTAGGGGTGAGGGGCTGGAGGAGCTGCTGAATTGAGAATTCAGTTCACGTAGATACAAATCATGCCCCAGATCACCTCTGAGTAGTGAATGCACTTTCTAAAAACAAAAACAATGAAACATTGTTACCTTTCTTTCAGCTCTTCTGAGAGCAAAGCAACAGAAACTCAGAGACTGATGAGTCGCTTCATTCACACTGAGCCAGGTTTCGAGCACAGGTCTGTCCACTTCCCTAATCCCAGAATTTCAGCCTTTTGCCATCTCTACTCTCTACTCTTAGGCTTCCCAGTGGGACCTGAGCTGTGAACTGTTCTCTGCTGGCCATCTAGGGGTAGGATTGAGCCAGGGCCAATCAGTGTGGACCTTGGCTTCATTAGCATAGGGCTTAATCGCCTCAGGTAGCCAATTACACTTTTATTATACGCAGCTGTTACATTCGGACTTCTCAAGTTACTCAGAGCTAAACAAGGGTAATAAAGTGATGGCAGCAACTGCGCCCAAGTGGCCAATTCGTTTGCCTCAAGTTCAAGGGCGAAACAAAGTGTCCTACTGACTCTTCTACTTAGGACAAAAGCAGCTTTCAGTTGCTAACACTGTTCAAACTAGGGAACATTTTCTAGGAGACTCTCACAGAAGGGTGGAACCCTGATCCTCCTGCTTTTCTATAAAACCTTGTGTTTATTAACACCTGCAAGAATGTTAGTGATTGGCAGGGTATCTACCTACCTACTATCTATCTATCTATCTATCTATCTATCTATCTATCTATCTATCTATCTATCCTTCTATCTTCTATCTTAGCATCTAATCTACAACCTCTTAATTTAATCCAGCTATCTAGTCTATTATTTACTTAGCTATTATGTATCTATTAATTTAACCTCTATCAATTGATCAATCTATCTATCCATTCATCATGTAATCTATCATATAGCTATCAATCTAATCTATTATTTATTTATTTAATTTATCCCCTATTAATCTAATCTATCATCACTAATCTAATCTAGTTATCTACTCTATCACATATCTATCTAATGTCATGTATCTATTAATCTAATCATTCTATTCTCTATCTTTCTATCATCTATTTATCATTTAATATCATCTAGCTACCAAGTGATCTAATATAATCAGTATCTAGCTAATCTATCATCTATTAATATAATTTTATCTATCTACTCTGCAATGTATTTTGCTCAAATCCATCCCCATTTCTTCCCTTCTAACCCCTCTCCCATAATCTACCAATCTAACCTATCATTTATCTATCTGTGTGCCTATCTAATTCACATATATATTTAAAAAGACAGAAAGACCAGGGTCTAATTGAAAGTTCTGAGACCATAAGGTTTCTAAATTTTAAGGTCAGATATTCAGCAACACGGTATTACAAAACCTTTTAGCTTTGCTATTCAATAGCACCAAACAAAATAAAAAACTAAGACAACTACAAGTAAATCCCATCTAGCTGATTTAAACGTGCTGCTTGAATAGACCCTCTCCCTGACAACAGTGAGACTCCTCTTGATTCAGAATCAAGTTTCTGGGCTATTTCTCAGAGAATGAAATAACAAGACACAAGATAGTAGATTTAATATATATATATATATATATATATATATATATATATATATATATAGTCACCAGGTATCCCTGTTGGATGTCCAAGTGACAGGGGTCAGAAACTCAGCCAGTAACTCTGCTTTAGCAGAAGCAGAACAACCTCCCCTGCCTGGGAGGCCAAACAGAGCATTGTTTTAGTTCTGTGGGAGATAATGATGATGGAATAGAACGTTGTCCCGGGTAATGGTCTCCTGCTGGTAGGGAAATGCTGAGGCAAAAACAAACAAGGGCTCGAAGGAAAAGCTACCTTCTTTTTGGAGCAAAAGCAAAAGCTACTTCTCCTTTTAGCAGCTTCCCGCTTTGCTATAGGTGTCTTACTTTGGAGGTGCTCTGAGCTGGGGTGTCCTGAGTCCCAAAGAGCTTAGGGTACAAGTTGCGAACTCAGAGAGCTGCTTTGGAACTGCTGGCTTAGGAGTTCAGCTTAAGGAACCATTGTGAATTTCAGCAGCTTTCCACAAAAACCCCACAATTGCAGCCTCAGGCTTTGATGTCAGCCAGAGCTTTCTTCTGCCACAACCCACACTCATTTTATATCATCAGCCAGACTCACCTGCTTTTTACCAACTGCATTTTGCACAACAGAAAAACCTGTATTTTACAGCTTTTTTGGAGAATGAAACTAGCAAGTCCTTCAAATCAGCAAATGAAAGCCTTTCTGTTTTCTCTTTTCTCTGGACCTCAGAAGAAAAATTAAATCAGATAGAGAGTGAGAACTTATTTTAAATCCAGATCCGTGGGTGAAATTGCAGATTTGTTTTAAACAAACATTGTTAAGACAAAACGAAATAAAAATTCAGGGCCAGAGTGATCCTTCATTCATCTGCAGCATTGGAGAAGATCCAGTGTAACCTACCACATAGACAGAAAACAGTCCGAATAAGGGCTGGCAGAGTTCTTTCAGGACCGGGTAGAGCCTGATCATCCAAAAGTTCAGGTCCAATTTAGTTTTTCACTTAATGAGACATTAGGCAAGTTTGTTTGTTTGTTTCCTCTTGGGAAACATTTTTGAATGCCATAAAACAAATAGGAAGTAGGTTTAAATAACAGCAACATTCTGTGTGGGCTACTGACTAACTTGCTTAAAATTCTCTGGGTGAGCATTTAGTATTTTAGTAATTGTTATTTCCCGTTGCATTTCTGAGTCCTTCCGTCTCCTTGGGGGCTGCAGGTGGACATGGGGGATGATAAGTTGTGCTGAGCACTCACCACCATATATTGCACCTTGCCATCTCCTCTAAGGTCATGTTTTCTGCAAAGAAGGATGGGGGGGTTGGGGGGGAGTTGCTGATGCTGAGACTGGCCATACAGACCTTGGATGATTTATAAGCTTCCAGTGGAGCAGTAGTCTGGTCTGGACACTTGTTGGAGGTTGACAAGTTACATTTTTATTACAATAATTAATTTGAAATTTCTAATGTAAAAACACTCACTTGAAAAAAATAAAAACCAAACAAATCCCCAGTTGTCAGACAAAAATTATGCTGTTGCTTTTTTCTTTCTTTTAATATCTATATTTATTATTCTGAAAATCCACCCTCCCCCTTTCTGAACTGCCTTAATGGTTCTTTTTGGCTAAAAGCTACCCCTGTAGGTGAACAGCTACTGTTGAACTTGCTTGGGAGAATTGGTCAGTAATGGACATTGCTGTTATAGAAATCCTTCGTGGTTGGCACAAAAAGAAACTAAAGGAATAGCCAGTTTGTGGATAAAGTTAAGGCAGAAAGTAATAATTTTTTTTTTTATGGAGAGAAACCTTAATTGGAAAAGCTAGCTGCTAAACAACAGGATGAAAATAAAATAATTTGGATTTCAGCATCAGTTCAAATTGTTACTAAAAAACCTGGGAAGAATTCAAAGCAAATAATTCCTTACGAAGACTTCCAAATGCTGAAGCAGTTGTGCTTGGTGAGCTCTCCTCGGGTATCTAGAGGTAGCCCGTGGAAAGCACAGACCAACAAATGTGAAAGGACACGAGTCGTCGAGCAGTTCTGATCCCAATGCCCCCCTCTCTCAGTCTAGGTGAATATTCTGCCAAGATGATCAACAGCTTTGGATTTTGTCTCCCACCTCCATGATCCTGGCCAGAAGTTTTTTACAGCCTCCTTAGTATACCCAGCATATGGGCTAGGATTTCAACCCTTCAAATCCCAGTCACCCAAACACACAAGGGATGCTTGAACCCATGTTAATTCAGTATGTGTCTTAAATCAGAGTTCTCAGGAATGCACCCTCAGCAACCCCCCCCCCCACACACACACACAGACAGACACACCTGCCTATACCAGAGTAAAATATGGGCACATAGGGAGAAATTCAGTTCTAAGAAGCCGGCGGGAAAATTGATGTCTCTGGTTCCAACCTCTCTTTTTATTTTTAAGAGGAGTCTTAGAAACATACTAATAATGTGAAATTTCTCCAAGAAAAAGTTCAAGGAAACCATGTTCAAGTAGCAGCAAAAGTCTATTTGTAAAGGTTAGGAAGTGCACAACTTCAGAGACTGTTTTTTCCTTAAAAAAAAAAAAAGAACAAAATTTCAATCACTTTAATACACACTTTAAGGGTGATTTATGATAACTGTAGCCTGCAGTGACTAAGGCTATACTGAACGTTCAGAGCTGAAACATTCACTCTGTTGTATTCAGGGAAAGTCCTCTCTACAATTTTGGGGAAAAAATATTAAAAAACGCGGAAGCAATTGTCAAATCTCTTTCACCTGTGCAATATCGTTTTGTTGTTGTTGTTGATGATAAATGTGTCCAATTACATAGCTAGGGTTACAGATGTCCACAAACAGTTTCATTTTTGATGGTTCCGTGGCTGTAATTCCAGGCTGCGATTTCACTGTATTGAAAGGCACGTGGTTATCTTTGCCCCTTTCTTCTTCTTGACGCTTAAACCAACCCCCCCCCCAAAAAAAACACATCAAGAAACCAAATAATCATGGGAAACAAGAGGTAGAGTTTGTGTTCTAAAGGCTGAAATACTCCACTTAAGTAAAGGGATGTTTCTGACAGTTGGGGGTTACCTCCCAGATTCAGGTCTTGCATCTGTGAAATGGGCTTGGGCTGGGGGCTTCGCGGCAGGATGGTGTCCCCAGGTATCAACAACCCATTGTCTCCTGACTTTCGGGAGTTTGAAAGCTCTTAGGGCCTTTGCTGGGTTGGGGAAGCAGGTCCAAACCCTTCCCGGGTCAATTTGCCTTCTAGAAGTCACAAGAGACACACACACTTGGTGCATCTGGCATTTTGGCTTATTGCTTTTACAAAGGTTTTTGGAGGTCATCTCAGACGGTGTCGGGGTGAGGGGGGTGACAAAGTGGAAGGGGAAAGGGTCGGGGAAGGGGGTGAGAGAGGGGAGCTGCAGGGTTGACACCAAGAGAAGGAAAGAAAATGACCCAGATAAGAATCAAGCCGCTGGAAAAACTGGGGGAAGAAAAGAGAGGAGGGACTGCGCCAGGAGATACCCGAGCCGCGGGGCTTATAGAGGGACTGGGCCTGAAACTCGGCCACCTCTTCTGGGCCCTGCTCCAGGTGTCCCGGGTCAGGGGAGGTAAGAGCCGGCCCGGACTCATCTAGAGACCGAGCAGAGTAGGTCGCAGCATGAGGCTCGTCCTGGCGGGTTAGGATGGGCACATTTCTCCTGTAGTAGCCTTTACGGGGGAGAGGGGAGGTAGTTGGGGATCGATAGCGCCACCCGGAGCCTCGCGGAGTCCCCGGGGTCCGGCTGGAAGCTGCGGGCCCGGGTACCTCTCTGCGCTCTGCATTAGGCAGCGGCCGAGTCCGGAGCACACCGGTAAGGGCCCCCGAGGTTTTTCCTTGTCTCTCGGGCGACGACCTCCTGGAGATAGTCGGGGAGCTGGTGGCCCGCGCACCGACAAAGATCTCCGTGTCGGCACCTGGGTCCTGATGGCCTAGGGACCTTACCTCGGCAACTGGCCCAGCCTCAGGACTCAAGTCTAGATGCGCCTTCAAGTCTTTCTCTCCCAGTACGGGGACCTCACACTCCCCGAACTCCCGAGATGGAGCAAAAAGACACTACCTAAGCATTCCCGCGCCGGAGGAGGGGGGGGGGCTCTCCAGGCCCTAGGGGCGAGGGTTACCTCCCCAGCACCTTTCGCGGGTGGGTACCAGTCTGGGCCCCATAACACAGTCACTGCTACTTGTAATTTCTTCGCTTTGCCCCTCCCTTTGGAGAAAGAGACAGTTTTACCCAAAGGTAGCGCTGAGTGAACCATGGCGTCTGAGAGTTAGAGAGGGTCTTCTGCCCCAGAGGAACTCCGTAGCGCCAAAATACCTCCAGGCCTATATCTATTTAAAAAAAAAACATAAATTCATAAATTGATTATTTTGAGATTTAGCGCTCTCTCTTCTCTCTCTCTCTCTCTCTCTCTCTCTCTCTCTCTCTCTCTCTCTCTCTCTTTCTCTCACATTGATGCATTGATGATCCCTCAGTGGTACAAAGGGGAAAGGGGTTTTTGGGGGGTTGGTGTCTAGTTTGCCTAGTCTCTTCCTCCACGGTCCAAGAGCAGTCAAATGAAATGTGTTTTCTTCGAACGGTTCATGCCCAAGGAGGCGGCTGCGGCAGATTCTGCCAAGGACTAAAGAAGGGGGCATTATCTACACGAGGCACTCTCCACTACTGCTTACAAGCACGGTGGTGTCCAGCTCTGTGTCGCCAGCTACTTGGAAGCTTTCTCCAAAGATTATGGCAACAACAGCGTGACAAGAACCATGAAACAAACAGCTCTTGAGTAGTCATTTGTACCAACCTGTACTTGGAGGTGAGACATGTACGTACACAACCCTTTCTGCTCCACTTTTAATTTTCGTCAGAGGAGGTCAGAATTGGCCGATTTAAAAAAAAAAAAGATACTATTTACAGAGTTATGAATGCTCCCGCAGAAACTATTTTTATCAGACCACTAGTTGTGACAGGGTTAGGAAACCAGTTTAAACTGTTAATCGGCCACAAAAAGGGTCCCAGATTGACATCTTTCATTGTAAGGCTGTAAAAGCTATGCTGTACATCGGGATGAAATTAGACAGCGACAAAACCATTACCTTGACTTCCCACAATAAAGACAACCTTAAGAGGGGCTATTGATGGTTTCAAATTACATCACGGCGGTTTGTGGGTTCTTCCTCTGAGCTCATGAAATACAATTTTAAAATGTGGATTCTTCAAAGAGCAGTCGCCGGCATTCACACACGGGCAGGCAGCTACCCTTTGATTTTATTTATTGCAAAGTGGAAGTGAAGGGAGGAAAACAAAGACAAACAAACAGAATAAAAAGTTAAAAAAGAATCATGTCCGGTTTATATTTCCCAAGCTTTCTGTGCTCTCTTTTGTAGGGAGACTCAGTATGGCAAGACTGGGAACTGAGGTTTCAGCCCCTTGGGAGGGAAACCCCTGTGCATCACCTGGTCCAACCTGCCCTCTGCTTCTGAAGATTCCATTCTGCGCTCAGACTCTTGGGCTAAAATTTGGGAAAGGCATTTTCCACACGATTTCAGGGCCAGAGTCACTCCGGAACTCCGTTGGCTGAAACTCTGTTGGCCGATGATGGGCCTGTGCCTTCTCCACCAGAAGGTTCATCCGATGGATCTTGTACATTGGTAAAAACCACCGAAAGCAGGTGGCCCACACTCCTCTTTTACTCTCAAAAGTGACCTCTGCATTTTCAGGAGTCTCAAAGAGAGAAAGTCCCTCTCAACCGCCATCCTTAATGTCATCCTACTGTTCTCACAAGGTCTATAAAAAACGGGGTACCCTGTCACCTCAGTTGGCGCTTCTCTAGGGGCCAAGTTAGTGGCGAAAATCCACACGGTGTCTGCTATTTTTATCCACTAAAGAGAGCCAAGCTGAGTTCTTCGAGCAAAGGGATCATGACGGGGTTTGTGTCTGTGCTGGGGCGAATGGAGCTGTTGGGGTCGAGAGAGCCCTGGGCAGACCTCTGCACCTTCTTTGAGAGAGTAGCCCCGTGGTAGCCTAGACTCCGCATTCGCTGCACACCACTGCCCCCTGGCAACCGGAGCCCAAACCGCTCTGCTCAACCTCAGGACTTCTTTCCTGCGCACTGGGTGAACTCAGCCTTATCTTTCCAGATCACATCCCTCCCAGCTAAGCCATTTCAGAGGCCTGAAGAAGGTCCTGAACTCAGTTCTGTCCTCCCCAAAGGGATCCAGAATTCAGACTGTACCATGAGCTGGAGATGAGGGGCTGCAGGGAACCAGTGATCTCCATCCAGGATGGAACAGGAACGCAGGCCCCTGTGACCCGGTCGAAATGTACCTAAGGAAGAACAAACTTGGCTGGAGCTCAGACTTCTATCTGGAAGCCGCCACCGAGGCTGTGTTCCCTGTCCCCAGCACGACTTAACTACACAGTAAGTCTGCCACTGGCTTCTTGGAAGTGCCAGGTGCGAGGGTTTTTGTCAGTTCAGCCCTACTGGATAGTTTGTTTGTTCCAAGCTTTGGGGCTTGCCCAGATGGAGAAGAGTGTGTTGACATCAGGAGAGACAGGTTGGCTTTGTGTAAGTTATTTTGCCTTCCTGTGTATGTTTTCCTTGTGTGATTTTCTATAGTGGTGATGAAGATTAATCGATATAATACCCTTAAGGGGTGCCTTTCTTCTTTGGTTAAGGCTGTAGGAACATCTCTCAGGAGTCACCCAGTAGGTGGCTGTGTGCAGGACAGGCTAGATATGGGAGTACCCTGTTCAACAATCATCTCCTGACTAAGAGTTAATTCAGCAGATGATTACCGTGGACAATCTCACTTCATCTAATGGTGTCCACACAGAAGTAGAGGTTGGGGTTTGTTTTAAGCATTTATTTATTTAGATTTATTTTATTTCGTGTGTATGCATGTTTTGCCTGCATATATGTCTGAGCACCACATGCAGATCTGGTGCCTGAGGCTGAGGAAGGGGCAAGCCTCCATGTAGGTGCTGGGAATCAGACCCTGGTTCTTCATAAGAACAAGTGCTCTTAACCACTGAGCCAACTCTCCAGCCCCCAAGGTTTTTGTTTTGTTTTTGTAAGATGTGTTTTTAACTCGTGTGTGGATACGTGTGAGTAAGTGTGCAAATGAGTACATGCCCAGGAAGCCAAGAAGAGGGCATCAGGTCCCCCTGAAGTGGAGTTAGAGGCAATTGTGAGTCCCTTGATGCTAGTTTCAGGAACCAAACTCAAATCCTCTGCAAGAGCAGTACATGCTCCTCACCTCTGAACCTTCTTTCCAAGCCAGAATTTTTAAAGTTTCAGATTATAAAACAAGCAACAGGCTCAGCGAACAGAGTAGTTTCTCAAGATTACACAGCTGGAACATGGTGGAGGGTGGCTTGAAACCAACCCCTGCTTGAAAGGCCAAAGCTCCAAGCCACCAAGTTATGTCACGTTTTAAACGTGGCCAGCGTTTTCTGCCTTCCACTTCTCCTACTTTGTTCAAACTGCCGTGGAAATCTCCAGCGCTCAGGAACTCTCAGAACTCAGGGGTGTTTCGAAGCCCTCTTGCTGAGACCTCCTTCTCTGATCCCCCAAGGTGTACTTAGGTTACCCTGACTAATCTGAGCACCACATGCAAGGAACCCTTACTTTCTCCTCTGCGGAGGCCGCTCCTGCAGCCGGTCATGGAGGAAGTCCATTGAGTCCCCTGGAAGACCGCAGAGGTGGAGAGGGCACTCGAGGAAGGACACCTCCAGACCTCACAGCATAAAACGCGAACATTTCCTATCATAAACTGAGGTCTAGGTCACTGAACTAAGATGTCACTAGCTAATAGGCTTGGTTGGGGTTCCCCAGAGATTGGCTCCCTGCATTTACCTCTGGCTTCCTCTTCAGGGGGTTGTAAACCTCTGTATCCACACAGCCCTCTCTCCAGGCACTATCCACACTGTGGGTAGACTTAGAACCCAAGCACTTGGCCCTAACTCTGGTCCAAGACATTCCCGCCATGGAGCTAGGGGTAAACACTGGATGGAGCGGTCTAGGCTTAGTCAGCAGCACGTGCAAGGGGCTCAGCGCCCCCTGGTGGCAGGATTTAGAAGTCACCCCTCTTCTTACACCTTTACCACCAGATATATTTGTTTGGAGATTCGGGGTAAATGTCAGTCTGAGGAAAGGAACACGTGCCTCACATGTACAAACATGTACACACATGCGCGCTTCTCTTTCCATAACCCTTCCCCCAAGTCAGAAATTAATGAGAAATCCACCTACCTGGATTGTTAAAGAGACTGTCACCCTACTCACTGGTCCATCTGTATTTCTTAGACCTGATTTATGAAATGGGTAACTGTGCTGCTGAAAACCTTTCTGCCATGCAGTGTTCCCAGGTGCCTAAGGCTACATGCGTAGTGCTGTTTATGCTTTGAAAACCCCTTTGGAGAGAGATAGGGTTCCTCTAAATCAAAACCATACTGAGAGTGTTTGCAAATGGTAAACGGTGGGTTGACACCTGCCTTGCCTGCCTGATGGGTCTAATGCAGTCTTGTACACCAGAGCACAGGCTACCTTGCTCTGTACCTCTACTAGGATGGCACCATGTCCTCCTCCTTTCTCATTTTTACAGGGAAGAAAGAGGCTTGGTCACTTTTCTGTTACAATGTTAGAAAGTCAGGGGCTGGCTGGGGTCCACTGCAGTCTTGAGGGCATGATGACTGGCAGGACTGTCCCAGGGAGCACATGGCCTTGAAGTTTGATGCAGTGACCCAAATGGGTAAAACATACTCAATGCCTGGTAATCTGGTTTCACTTCTCATGTTTCCAGTTCTCAAAGACCAACCCTCAAATCACGTACTTGTGGAGATGAACTTCTCTGAGAGTTGGGGAAAAAGAAATTGATCACAAAGCCTAGCCCAGCACTTGTTTCAGAAAATGTTTTATGAGTAGTTTCAAATGTTACTAAAACACAAAACAGGATAATAATGAGCTCCTGGGTGTCAAATAACAAAACCATGGCCAATCTGTTCCCAAAAGACAACCCTCTCACCAAAACGTTAGTACCATCTGTTGTATAGTAGTTTCCTGACTTGATCCATAGAACCTGGAGGGACGCTCATCAGGACTCCTGATGTTCTAAAGGGAGGCTCCTTAAAACTCAGGGAGTATACAACTCAGAAGCTCCAGGAAGTCCCTAAAACTGACCAGATTCACTAGCTCCTCTCTACCAAGCTTATATAAGTAGGGAGGACTGCTGAGAGGCATTCTCAGACAAGAGGAACTGCCTGCAAGAGGCTTGAACTAGATAAGCTGCCTATAAAAGGCAAAGACCAGATAAACTGCCAGGAAGAGATACCCCCTAACCTGTTGAGCTGACTGCAGGCTATACAGTCTGCTCCAGGTTTTTAGCTTTTATGAGCAGTCACACATGCTGGGTAGGCTTAGATGATAGCAGCCAGCTGTCTTTGAGCCATTTGTGCTCCTGCAAGCAACCCCTTGCTCATATTCCTGTATGTAACCCTAATAAAACTCATGGGTTCACCAAGTTCGAACTTTGGTGGTATCCAAACTTCAGTCTGTCTTGGGTTACCTATCTTGTCTTGGGTAGGTAGATACTTGTTCATGTCCTCCCCAGGGATAGCTCAAACACCAACAACTCAACCTCAGAACTAAGACTGGTATACCTAAGTATCATGGATGTCTACCCAATTCACTAAAGTTTTGTCTGCACCCAGATTCCTGGAGGATCCCTTGGTTTTTATGGGACTTAAGCTGGAGGCTTGAATTCTCTAACTTAGCTGGATGACTTGGGCATGGTATTCGTCTGCTTCTCTGAGTACTAATGTTCCTTCATGAGGTTGCTATGAAGATGAGAGATACTTCCTGCAGAGTTTACCATAGGACAATGAAGAGTATCTTGACTATTTCTCCCAGGGCTGGAATTCAGTGAGGTGTTTCAATTAATCATGAAGATTTGAAAACTGGGTTTGAGTTATTTCTTTTGAATTTTGAATTAGTTCTAGGAGAAGACTGGAACCAGGGAAAGTTTTTGCCAACCTTTTGCAGTGCTGGGGGCCAAACTTAGGGCCACCATCTATTACTGAGAAATCGTCCTAGTCACGTGTGGTCAGCTTTTTATCCTAAGTCCATGGTGCCTTTAGCATGTACTGAAGCCAAAGATAGCCAGAATGAAACAAAGTCACTTAGTTAGGACCCCAAGTTTCTCCAAGGATACACCTGGCTTTTGGTTTTTCTGTGTTTGTCAAGGGTCAGGTCTGTATTTCTGCATCCAACATGGGACCCAGAATAGGAACCAGGGCTTATGGAAGTTGACATTACTGAATCACATGGTCTTTGCACGGACCCTCTATCTACAGCACCTATGACTTTCACTTGGTTCATTTCTCACTGGCTTTGAATGACTCAAGTTCCCACATCATGCAAGACTTGCCATTGTTCAGACTTTACATTTCCTGGTGGGTTTTTTTTCTCCCCCCACTGCCTTTCTCATTCTGTAAGCTGCATCGGGGCAAAGGCCTCATCTGTTTTCTCATCAGTGTATTCTTAGCCCATAACACAATGAATAATTGTCAAATGATTTATTTTTATTGGAAGCTGGATTTAGAAACTAGTTTAAGCCTAACTTCACCCTAACCAGTAGTTCTTGCAAAGAATTCACAATCCATCATTTCATTGTGCTGTATGTGAAATTGACCTCCATGTGCCTCACCGCATTAGCTGTTCTGGATAGAAGGGCTCAGATCAAGTTTGAATCACTAGGTGCCTGAATTGTATAGTGTTAATGAATAAATTTAAACCATAATAAGATGCAAGAGAAAAGAGATGGTCCCTAAGTTTGGGGTTATGCAATACTTCATTCTCTCTCCCTCCCCCTCCCTCCTCCCCTTCTCTCCCTCCCTCCCCTTCCTTCTCTTGACCTCTCCTCATTCTCTCTCCTACCTATCTCCATCTTGTCTCTAGCATTGTGATTGTTTTATCATCTTGGTGGGATTCAGAATTATGGAGTGAACAATCCTGGGCATGTCTGTGAGGGATTGTCTACATTAGGTTAATTAAGGAGGTGCCTTTCCTTGGCCTGGGGTTGCAGGCTGAATGAAAAGGAGGAGCAAGATGAACACACCACCCATCACTGTGTGCTTTCTGACTGTGGGTGCCAGGTCACCAGCTACTCGAGCTCCTGTCACCGTGCTGAACCCTCAGACCGAGCTCCTGTCACCGTGCTGAACCCTCAGACCATGAGCCAGAATAAACCCATTTGTAGGTTACGTTTGCCAGGTCATTTTACTGAAACAGGACAGGCAGTTAATCCAATCATGCATTATCTCCAATCTCTGTCACAACTCTCTACACATTAATTTTCCCCTTAGTGATGTGATTACTGTAAAAGTCATATCTGAGAGAGAACGAGGGGACCCGGTAGACAAAGGGATTAGAAATCTGTTCCCCTGCTTTGGTGAAAGCACACCTAGGACTGGATACACACAAGCTTTATCTTGCTTTTGCCGTAGAATGCATTTGGGACCACAATGGGCATCATCAAATGATTGGCTGCATTAGGGGATAACATGGTTGTCAACCTAATGCAGATGTTTGCACCTTACAACACTGTCTCTTCCTCTTCCTGTACAGTGTACTCTGGTCTGTCCTACCATGCATTCTGTTCAGTTTGTCTGTCTTTCCCAGTGAAGTCCATTGTATTTCCTGAGCTCTACTGGACATACCCTACACATTTTCCTTATGTCTCATGACCTTCTGACTTGCTTCCTGTTTTTCTTGACTTCTGGATCATAATTAACTACTATCAAATACAGCATGTATGATGCAATACAGTAATTAAGCACCCACTGTGCCCTGAGCATTATGCTAAGCATTGACAGCTCCAACATGACTCCTCTGCAGACTTCCATGGCTCAGCGGTTAAGAGCACTGACTGCTCTTCCAGAGGTCGAGTTTGATTCCCAATAACCACATAGTGGCTCACAACCATCTGCAATGGGATCCAATGCCCTCTTCTGGTGTGTCTGAAGACAGCTACAGTGTACTCACATACATAAGATAGTTTTTTTAAAAACGTGATCTCTACAGCTCCATCCAGTGGTCAACTGGGACAATTACAGTGAGAGCTGTGGGACTCTCCAGACCCCGCGTGCATAGTGTCCCTGAGAAGGTGTCAACTTCTCTGAGACCCGGAAGAGCAGAGCGTTCCAGAAATTTCTCCTAGATAAACACTAAAACGAAGTAGACTTTTTTCTTTACCCTCTCTCAGTTCTGAGTCATATTTCACCCATTTCACCTCCAACAGGTTAGAGAACACTCACCTTCTCTGGTCCTTCAAATGCGCAAACATGTTTTATACAATAACAACAGAGGAAACACACCTATTGGCAAAAGACCCGTGTGCAACAGCATTTAGCCTTACAAATGCCGCTAACAGGGACCAACAACCTATAATTAGAATTTAACAATTCAAGAGAGGAGTAATATGCACCCTGCAGGACAGATTGGAGTCTTTTCCTTTAGTTCTGCAGGTTTGGTGGGTAGATTGGCCCCCAACTCGCCTCCTACAATAACTGCCCTACTGAGGTAAACAAGTCACAAACAAGAACAATGAGATCACCAATAATATAACACTAATACTATAAACAAAAGAAACACCACCTTTGGCTCCAGTGGAATGAGAAACAGTGCACACTGGCTCACAGAGCTTTTTAAAAAACAAACAGCTCACGGCCAATGCTCAGCACTTTCCAGGGGCGATTTTCTAAAAACCCAGGTATGGGGAGAAGTCTTTTCCTGAAATGTACTTGATTTTGCATTTTGGATGGAGTTTACACAGACACAATGTCACAGAGTCCTCAGACACAGCTTCACCAAAGCTGTTTTTCCAAAACCTCAGACTTTACAAACCACAAAGGCTCTAGAATCACAGGCCACATATCCTTGATAATTCTTTCTGTATTTTATTGAAGAATGAACAGGTAGGGTGTAGGTGTTGGGGATGGCGTGTTTCGAGTTCTTGATCTTACAGATGAGGAATGAGTACCCAGAAGAGTCACCTCAGAGGCACTGTGAAAACACACACATTACATAAACACACAGACAGACCTGGACATCAGCAAGAGTCCTGAGCCCTGGCTGCTTTCTGATTGATTTTTTTTGTTTTGTTTTGTTTTTTTTTTTGGTTCATCACTATCAAGTTGATAGGATAAGGAATTATCCTAGAGGTCTAACAGCTCTAGAGGTGTCTGTGAAATTTTTTCTAAAGAGGTTTAACATAGGTGGGAAAACCTACTCTAAATGTGGGAGCACCAATCCATGGAATGGGTTCCTGGACTGAATTAAAAGGGAGCTGAGCGCAACACTCCTCTCTCTGTGTGTCTTGCCTGAGAATACAATGTGACTAGCTGCCTCACACTCCATCTTCCTCACCAGGATGGACTGTGGGCAAAAATAAACCTTTCTTTCCATGAATTGTCTTGTCAGATATTTTGTTGCAATGAGAAATGTAACAAATGCAACATTTGTAGCTTGTGCAGGGATCAACTTGTCTGTACAAGAGAAAAGCCAGAGTCTGGGACCAGCCTCTAGAGAGTCTAAAACAAAGACTAAGTCCATGTGGAAATGGTTGAGGGGCTTTATAACAGGATAGCTCATGTTGATGGAGGAGAGATGCGACAGGGCTTAGGACCTTGGAGCCACTTAAGAATGGCTCCAGAGGAAAGAAGGCCTCGGTTGGATGATCCACTGACTACAATCCCAGCTGAGTCCTGGCACTGATGGTGTCATCCATCCAGTCTCTGTCTTTTAGCTCTCTCACAGTGACAGAACTGCTCCTCTGAGGTGCAAGAACTGAAATACAGCACTTGTTTCAGAGCATTCTCAGCAGGAGTCTCATGCTTCTGGCTGTCTTGAGCAGTTGTCTTATGTTCGTTAATCTTGGTTGTCAACTAGAAAGGCTCTAGAGTTGCTTAAGAAACAAATTCTGGGTGTGTCTGTGGGGGGAGTTTCCAGATTGGTCTGCTAGGAAGACCCACCCTGGATGCAAGTGTCTTGATTCCAATTCTGTGGGCTTCAGTCCTGGAATGAATAAAGGTGAGAGGAGCTAAGCACCAGCAGTTTCCCCCCCCCTCTCTCTCTGTCTCTGTCTCTCTGTCTCTCTCTGTCTCTCTGTCTCTGTCTCTGTCTCTCTCTGTCTCTCTCTCTCTCTTTTTTCCTCTCCCTCTTTCTCTCCTTCTAGACTGTGGGAGCACTGTGATCTTGTATTTGCCAAATACAAAACTCAAGGTAACCCAGAACATTGATTAGAGTTCCTCAACCAGAGATACCTCCTCGATAAAGCTCTGGAATGTAGATACTTACACAGATATCCTCATAGCCCAAGTTCAGCTCTGTGGTCAACCCGGTGTGCCCCAGCCTTGCACCATCTTCCTGGTGGTGCCTTTGGCTCGTGAACTCACTGGTTTAGTCTTGGGACTGTCAGTACTGCAGATTTGGAGTCTGGTTCCCACTTCAGTGAAGACTCTGAGAAGCTTCCACATCTGAGTAAAGATGGTACCCGATCCAAAGCGCTGCACTGCTCTTCCTGGGACAGGGAAGTTGAGCCTTGAACCTTTCATGAGTGAGAAGAGAAGGAAGAGAAACAGCTCTCTGGAGCTGTGAACTCTCTCTGGATGGAGGCCAGTGCCGCCCCATGTTCCACTGGCAAACAGTTTTACTGTTGTTTGTCACCTGCGGGCAGGAAAGATGCCTTTGGCCACGGCAACATGTTTTTTTCTACCTGTGGCCAGACCTCCAAGTCTGAGGCCCCATAGCAGATGATCTTTGCTGAACTCCCAATTAATTTCCTCTGCCTACCCTCATAGATCAAGACTAGAGCTCTACATGAAAACCAAAGGCCAATGAACTTGGAAACATCCTGATTTCACAGCTATCTGCAACAACAAAAGGGCATTTTGATCTGGGAAGATAGAAAAGTTGTACAATCCAAGAATGAGGACTTGAATTAGATTCCCCAAACCACACCACACACACACACACACACACACACCACAAACATATACACACATCCCAAACCAACCAACCAAACACCAAATAAAATAAAACCCAGCCACAATAGTGCATGAACAACAACAAAAAAATCACAGCAGATCATGCTTGTGATTCCAATCCAAGAACATCAAGACAAAAGAATTTTGCTGTCTAGCCAGTCTCACCAAATGAATGAACTCCAGGGTAATTACAAGACCCTGTCTCAAAATATAAGATGAGATGGGCTTGCTGGTGCATGTCTTTAATCCCAGCACTAGGGAAGCAGAGACAAGCATATCACTGTAAGTTCAGCCTGGGCTACAAAGAGAGTCTAGGCCAGTTAGAGCTGCACCATGAGACCTTATTTCAGAGGGGGTTAGGGGAACACACTCAAGGAAGACACTTGACAATGACCTCTGGTCTTCACACACATATGTATACATATATGAACTGGTACATACATTTACACAAAATGTTTTTTTTAGAGGACCAAAATAACCCTAAAAATAAAGAAAGATGGTTTCAGCTTCCTTGTATGGTAATGAGCATGAAAAACTGTTGAGTCCCAGTGATGTGGAAATTTCTGGCTGTGTCAGGTGATGCAGACTTGCGTGACATTTGTTGAAGCAGATTCAGTGATATTTTGCTGAAGCAGACCAGTGAGACAACATGTAATGTTTGGAGAAAGGATAAGTAGAACTCGACATTGACAGCATGCTTGCATAGCCAGCCTTGCAACGCTTTGTTGGTCTCTCATCTACGCTGATCTTCACATCATTGAGAGAGGCATGGCAGAGGACTCGTGGCATTCCTGCTGGTCCTGGTCACTGCTGACTCATGCCGATTTGGTGGAGGCCTGGCAGTTTCTGCTGGATTGTGCCACTGCTGCTGATTCATATTTGGTGTCCCAACATTACTAAACTGGAATGCTGGTATCCTGACAATGGAGATTTGAATCTCCCCCAAAATAGCTACTTTTATACAGATTTACTCCCCTATTGTCCCATTACCCATTTTTTTCTCCCCTACCTTTGGACAGTGAGCTAGAAGCATTTGAGAACCCTTATTAAAGTAAGTTTAAAAAAAATCTAAGCCTACATCCCAGCTATCATAATGGATCATCCAGGGTGGGATTTGTCCGGGTTTTACAAAACACTGATGTGTCTCCTTGCAGGACCGCACCATCTTCACATCCTTGGCAGCAGGTCATTTTGATCCCCATCCCATCCATTCTTGTTTTGCTTCTGTTGCTGTGACCAAAAGAAACAGGGGAGAGCTGAGGTTTACTTGGGTCACAGTCCAGGTTACAGTCCATCACTGACGGGAAGTCAAGCCAGACACATCACATCTACAGTCAAGAGCAGAGAGAAACAAATGTACATGTCCTTGCTTGCTTTTAGTTAGTTTCCTCTTGTAGTACTTAGGACCCCTTGCCTGTGGGATGATGTTACCCACAATGGGCTGGGTCTTCCTGCATCAATTAGCAGTCAAGATAACTCCACAGACATGTCCATGGCCAGCCTGAGCTAGGTTCCTCATTAAGAATCTCTTCCCAAGGGATTCTAAATAAAAGTAAGCACCATATCATCCCATACCCAGATGAGGGTCTGCAGCCAAAGAGGGCTGTACAATCCAGCAGTTGGAAGATGCTTCTACTTAATTTTATGGCTTGTCTAGGACTACCTTTTCATCAGTAGCTTGGGAAAGACAGAGGCTAGGGTGGGGCCAGATCTCCTTTGATGTTTGTAGGTGGCAGGAAGTGGGCTTTAGTTCTGGTTGGAAGAACAGTTCTCAGCCTCTGAGTCCTGGCTGGAGAAGGGAGGTAGAGTGATGTGACCAAATCCCCTGGAAAGAACACAGGAGACAGAAAAGACAGACAGACAGAAACAAACACTGGAGGGCAACTGTCTTGTAATCTTGAAGACCCAACAGTACTTCACCATATACTTCTCACAATCCAGAAGTGATACCAAAATGCTGGGCAATTCTAACCTGAGTTTTGGTCTGTTGGCAGCAGAGAACAGTGTGGGTACCACCTCCCTTTAACTGAGAGGAAGTAAGGCCCAGACCTGTTCTTGGAGCTCCCTCTGGTGGAAAAGATGGAAATGATCCGGTTCTGGGTGTGGTGGAAGCTCATCTTGCTAGATAGAGGCCTTCTGAGGACTCCAGGGAACAAGAGGAAGAAAGACTCTCTTGCCTTTGGAGGGTACGGCATGGGGCCAGCTCTCCCCTCTGTAAAGTAGCTGCCTGCTCAGATTCTGAAGAACTGCAGTCCTCCGATGTCTGACTGCTGATGTATGTGCCTATGTGCGTGTGTGTGTGTGTGTGTGTGTGTGTATGTGTGTGCATGCATGTGTATGTGTATGTGTTACCCCTTCCTAGATTAGCCTCAGCACTATAATCACATCGTTACTCTTGGCACAATGGGAAGGACCTTAGTTATCTTTGAAGGATACTCCTGTTCCTTTCTTTGATCAGTCCAGCATCTGACCAGGTTTGAAACCCCAGACTGATGGCAGGTCACCATGAGAAGCACAGGTCACCTCTGAAACTGACACTGGGTGACCAGCTGTACCAGTCACTTCTCCTAACCAGCACCGTGTGTTCTCATAGCCTTCCCAGACAATGGTAGCTCTGATCACCGTCAGCCCTGTGTGGATGCACACGTGCCACACTGCTCTCAGGGGATCAGCTGTAATTTGAAGGTCCAAGTTCAGGGGAGCAAAGGCTCTTGACTGGGAGATGGGGGGATGGCAGTAGGGGAAAGGCGATAAGGGCTGGAGCTTCAGGAGTAGCAGCCAGCTGTGCTGCTTAGGCCAGAAGCTTCTCTTGTCTAAAAGCTCAGGGAACCCAACGGAAGCAAGAGGCTATTCACAGACAACAGTTGGGCAAATGCCAGGCCTAGGTCTCCAGAAGGGCTCTGTGGCTCTGGGTTTGTGTAGACCTCTCTGATCTCCATTCTATATTTGTATAACAGACTGGCTGGAAAGGTGGCTTTCCAAAAACCCTTTTCCAGTTTTATTATCTTAATACACAGAGACAGACATACACATAGACACATATGTAGACACACACATACATATAAACACCTACACATACACACACATATATACAAATACACACAAGCACACACATATACACATAGGCCCAAATACATGGAGACATACAAATATTCATATATACACACTGACACCCAAACACAGCACACATTCCAACTAGCTGATGGTTCCTCTTCATTGTCAAGTTGTCTAGATTAAGAATCACTATGGAGAGCCAGCCCTGTCTGTGAAAAGTGTTTCTAAAGAGGTTTAACTGAGTATCCTGCCGGCAGGAAACATATTTGTGTACACTGGGCTCCCACCTGGTGGAAAAATACAGGCTTCTTCACTTCTGCCTCTTAAAGATTGTGAATCAGGGTCACTTATGTTACCATCTGTGAATAGTGATACTTTGACTTCTTCCTTTCCAATTTGTATCCCCTTGATCTTCTTTAGTTGTCTTATTGCTCTAGCTAGAACTGGAAGACTATATTGAATAGATAATGAGAGAGTGGGCAGCTTTGTCTTGTCTCTGATTTTAGTGGAATTGCTCTAAGTTTCTCTCCATTTAATTTGATATTGGCTCTTGGCTTGTTGACTATTGCCTTTATTGTGTTTAGGTATGCTCCTTGTATCCAAGGCTTTTGAGATGAAAGGAGTGTTGGATTTTTGTCAAAGGCTTTTTCAGCATCTAATGAGATGATCATGTGATTTTTTTTCCCTTCAGTTTGTTTATAAGGTAGATTGCATTGATGGATTTTCCTATATTGAACCATCCCTGCATCCCTGGGATGAAGCTTACTTGATCATGGCGGATGCTGTTTTTATGTTTTTTTGGATTCAGGACAAAGATGGAGCAGAGATTAAGGGAATGGCCAACCAATTACTGACCCAACTTGAGACGCATCCCATGGGAGAGAGCCAACCCCTGACACTATTCATGATGCTCTAATATGCTTGCAGACAGTCTAGCATAACTATCTTCTGAGAGGCCTCACCCAGTAGCAAACGGAAACAGATGCAGAGACTCACAGACAAATATTAGGTGGAACTTGGGGAGTCTTGTGGAAAAGTGGGGGGAAGGATTGAGGGAGCTGGAGGGATCAAGGATACCACAAAAAGACATACAGAGTCAACCAACCTGGGCTTATGGGGGTCACAGAGACTAAATCACCAACCAAAGAGCTTGCAGGAGCTGAACCTAAACCCCCTATATTTGTAGCAGATGTGCAGCATATTTGATCTTCATGTGGGTCCCCTAACAATTGGAGCAGGGGTGGGGGGCTGTCTCTAACTCTGTTGCCTACCTTCAGATTCCCTTCCCCTAGCTGGGCTGCTTTGGCTGGTCTAGATGGGAGAGGATGCACTAAGTTCTGCTGTGACATGATGTGGTAGGTTGAGTTGGTACCCATGGGAGCTTCCCCTTCTCATAGAAGGGGAGAAGGTAGTTGGGGGAGGGGTATGTGAGGGTAAGACTTGGAGGAGAGAAGGGAGTGAAGGCTTCAATCAGGATGTAAAGCGAATGAGGAAATAAGAGTGCGAATCAGTGCATGGCATCAGTTATTCATGTTCTGAAGTGGACAATGGACTGAAGAAATGGCAGTAGCCTATTCAGCCTGTACAGGGCTTAATGTTTGCTTGCCTCCTCAATGGCTGGATCTCTCTCACTAATATGAAAACATTAAATACTTAGGATTCAGAGGACAACTTGTAGGAATTGGTTCTTTCCTCCCAACATGTGGGTCCTAGAGATCAAACTTAGAGGGCCAGGCCAGGCAGCAGCACCTGTATTCTCTGAGCATCTCATTGGCCCCTGCTTCATTTTTAAGATGTATTTTCAGCTCACAGCAAAGCTAAGCAGAAGGCAGACTGTTCAGTTACACTCCATTCCTTACTGTGGAGACATGACCAACGTTCTGCACCTGTGACAGTCGCTGAGCCTGCCATGTAGAATCCACAGTAGGGTTTATGTATGTTCTGTAGAGTTCATGAGTTTAGAGAAGTAAACTGTGATATGCATATACCATGCAGTACCACACAAAATCGTTCAGGAAAAAGAAATCTCTGTGCTCCAGGCTAGAGAGATGGCTCAATGGTTAAGAGCACATACTGCTTTCTTCATAACTGTCTGTAATTCCAGCTCTAGGGGATCCAAAACCTTCTTCTGGCCTCCTCAGGGACCATACACACATGCCCATGTCCACACAGAGACTAAAAAACCGTAAATAATATTTTTTAAAAAACCTCTGTGCTTTACCCACCTACTCCTCTCTCCCCTGTTAGCCCTAGAAACCAGTTATTTCTTATGATTCTACAACATTGCCTTTTCTAGAGTGTCACCCAGCTTCTGCTGTATAGTATGTCTGTTCATTGTGAAGCCTGTCGGCATTTTTGGTGCTGAATAATCTTCTACTAACTGGATGTAGTGATATTTATTTATTCACTCACCTACTGAAGGACTTCCTGGTTGCTTTCAAGTTTTGGCAATTATGTGAAGTTATTGTGGGCATTTGTTTATTTTTAATATGTATATATGTATGTGTGTATGAATGTATATATTTATGTATGCATGTAATCCTAACCTTAGTATGTATGTATGTATGTATGTATGTATGTATCTATCTATCTATCTATCTATCTATCTATCTATCTATCATCTATTTGTATATGTGTGCACATGTGTAAGTGTGCTTGTGTGCCTTATCATATGTGGGGCTTCTGAAGAAAGCTTTTGGAAGTCAGTACACTCCTTCAGTCTTGTGGGGTCTTGGGTATTGAACTCAAGTGGTCAGGCTTGGTGGCAAGTGTCTTTAACTGCTGACCCATATTTCAGGCCCCTAAGCAATCTGTTTATAGGATTCTGTGTGAATATAGGTTTTCGACTTATTCGAATAAATATCAATAGAGTATGCTGCTGGATTGTGTTTATTTTTAAGGAAACTGAATTTTCTAAAGTGGTCATCTTGATTTCTTTTACCGTGACTATGATAAAACTGCTGACAAAACAGCTTAAAAGAGAAGCAGCCTCAGGTTACCCAGCTCCCTTGCTGAGGCACAGTCACTGGTGCCCTTAAAATCAGGTCTTCCCTTGTTCTAGGCAGCAGACACCTGCTAGCCATTACATTTCCTGGTAGTCCATTGGCTGAGTGTGACTGTCGGCAGGTTGTTATTCTCAGATAAATGTGTGGGAAGGGATGTGTGTAGTCTCCACTTCACTGACTGAAAGTCTATTATCAGGCACATCCTGCCCCTTCCTTCTCTATTCTGTCCTTATTTTGAAACAGGATTCTCACTGATGGAGCACAGATGTAGGTGGAGCATGGATGTAGCTGGAACACAGCTGTAGCTGGAACACAGATATAGCTGAAACACAGCTGTAGCTAAGATTACAATTTTAACTGTATGGATGAGGACAATACCACCAGGCAATTGTTCTCTCCTGGTTTTTCCAAGTCAGCTAGTTGCATGTGTGGAGCATAGAACTTCCATGTCTAACAAGAACTTCACTTTGCAAACTGTTGCCCTGGAATGTGGTGAAGTAATAAAACAGAATTATCCATACAACTTGGAAGCTAGAGACCAACAGATCTCCATTCCCGTTAAGTCATTATGATGGTTAATTTTGTGTGTATGTGTATGTGTATATGTATTTGTGTGTTTGTGTTTGTGTGTGCGTGTGTACATGTGCATGTGTGTGGTTGTCAGAAGGTATCTTTAATCCTTATTTTAGACAGAATGGCCACTGCCATAGAACGTGTCAAGTAGAATTGGCTGGCTAGTAAGTCCCAGAGATCTGCCTATCTCTGCTTCTCCAGTCCTGGGATTACAAGTGCACACCAACACATCTGGCTTTTATTTATGTGCACGGATGGTTTGCCTTTATATGTGTCTATACCCCACATACGCACCTGGTGCCTGAGGAAGCCAGAAAATGGTATCAGATCTTCTGGAACTAGAGTTACAGATGATTGTAAGCTGCCATGCCGATGCTGAGATCTGAGCTATTAACCAGTGAGCCATTTCTCCAACCCAATGTCTTGCTTCTTAAAGAATGGGCTCTGCAATTAGTAAAATCAGGAATAAGATGGGGTTGTCCATTTTCTCTTTATCTATTCAATACAATACTTGACATTTTAGCTAGAGCAATAAGACAACTGAAGGAGATCAGGGGGATACAAATTGGAAAGGAAGAAGTCAGAGAATCATTATTTGCCGATGATACCATAACATACATAAGTGACCCAAAAAAATCCCACCAGGGAATTCCTACAGCTGATAAACACCTTCATCAAAGTGATTGGATACAAGATTAACTTAAAAAAAAAGTATCCCGCCTTTTTACAAATGACAAACCAAGAAAGAAATCAGGGAAACAACAGCTCATACTGGCAAGGATGTGGAGCAAGGGGAGCAACCCTTCACAACAGCCACAAATAATAACAAATATCTTGTGATAACTCTAACCAAGCAAATGAAAGACAAATAATAAAAACGTCAGGTCTTTGAAGACAGAAATTGAAGAAGATATCAGAAGATGAAAAGCTCTTCCATGCTCATGAATATAGTAAAATGGCCATACTACCAAAAGCAATCTACAGGTTCAGTGCAATCCCCATAAAAATCCCAACATAATTAAATACAGTCCTTGAAATGACATTTCTCAACTTCATATGGAAAAACAAAAAGCCCAGGATAGCTCAAACAATCCTGAGCACTAAAAGAACTGCTGGATGCCCTACCACACCTGATTTGAAGTTGTAGTAAAGAGCTATAGTAATAAAAACAGCATGATACCGGCATAAAAACAGACACATTGAGTAAAGAAATAAAATTGAAGACCCAGACATAAATTCACACACATACAGATACATGATTTTTTTTTAAATAAAGAATCCAGATCTACACACTGGAAAAAGACAGTATTTTCAACAAAAGTGCTGTTCAAACTATGTTTGCAAGTAGAAGAATGCAAATAGATCCATATTTATCACCCTGCATAAAACTCAACTCCAATTGAATCAAAGACCTTAACATAAAACCAGATATAGTGAACCTGATAGAAGAGAATATGGGGAATAGCTGTGAATGCATTTCCACAGGAGACAACTTCCTGAACAGAACACCAGTAGCACAAGCATTAAAATCAAAATGATCTTGCATTTCTTTGTTTTTTTGGTTTTTTTTGTTTTTCGAGACAGGGCTTCTCTGTGTAGCCCTGGCTGTCCTGGAACTCACTTTGTAGACCAGGCTGGCCTCGAACTCAGAAATCCTCCTGCCTCTGCCTCCCAAGTGCTGGGATTAAAGGCGTGCGCCACCACCGCCCGGCGGTTTCTTGCCTCCTCCCCCCCCCCTTCCTCCCACCACACACACACTTGCTAGGAATGACAGGGCAGATCTAAATAGAGAAATCTCAAGTGATTGAGAAACATTTTAATAAATGTTCAAGATCCTTAGCCATCAGGGAAATGCAAATCAAACTATTTTGAGATTCCATCTTATATCTGACAGAATGGCCAAGCTCAATAATACAAGCTACAGCTCATGTTGACAAGGATGTGGAGCAAAGGGGAGCACTCCTTCATTACTGGACGGAGTGCAAACCTGTACAGCCACTATGGAAGCCAATACAGTAGTTCCTCAGAAAGTTGGGACTCAATCTACCTCAAGATCTAGCTGTACTACTGTTGGGAATATTCCCGAATGACATGTCATCCTACCACAAGGACACTTGCTCAGTCATGTTCACTGTAGCTTTATTCATTAACACCTAGAAACTGGAAATAGCCTACATTTCCCTCAACAGAAAAACAGATTAAAAAAAAAAGTGGTACATTTACACAATGAAGTATGACTCAGCTGTTAAAGAAAACGACATTATGAAAATTTCAGGCAAATGGAACTAGAAAAATAAAAATCCCCCTTAATAAGATAACCCAGACTCAGAAAGACAAATATGCTATGTGTTCACTCTTAAGTGCATATTAGCCATTTAAGTAAATGATAACCAAGCTATAATCTCAGAGAGGTTAGGCAAAGAGAGGAGTCTGGGAGGGACACAGAGATCGCCCTGGGAGGGGGAACAGAATAGATTTTATCGGTGAACTGGAGTGGAGAAGTGAGTGAGATCAGGTGAGGGATATGGGGGGAGGGAGAGAGTATGGGGAGAGGTGGCTGGAATGGGAAGTCATTTTGGGAGTGGTTTAGAAGCCTAGTACAGTGGCAACTTCCTGAAATCTATGATGGTGACCCTAAAGAGGACTCTTAGTAATGTGGGATACAGAGTCTCAACTGGTCATCTCTTGTAGCCAGGTGAGGACTAGGCGCACTGGTGGGACTGGGAACATTCCATTGAGTTGTTGGTCAAGGGGGTCCCCATGTGTTGTAGATAGCCCTGGGCTTATATTTTGATGCTAATTTCACTTCTCAGAGGAGCTGCAGATGAGGAGTTGCCTTGTGAACCTTCTCCCCACCTTAGCTTTTCAAATAAAGGCTTGAGCCAATGATTGGGCAGGAGGAAGGGGGAGGAGCTGAGAGTTTAGGGGAGGAGCCAGGGGAGGATGAACAGGAAGAGAGGTTCGACAAGGATCGACGGAGAGGCTGCGAGAGATAAGCTCGTGACCTAGAGAAACTACAAGTCATATGGGATAATATAGATGGAAATAGAGTAGTGTAGTGAGAGATCTGCCCAATCTAGGCTTATAGCTTGTTTTTGTTAACTGATTGAGCTGAGTTTTCTTTTACCGGGGAATTAGGTTGGAAACAAAGTAGCAACGTCCGTGGAAATCACCAAACAACTCAGGATGTTGCTAAGAAAAAAGATTGTTCTCTGTAAACTGACTGCAGGGCCCCATTGCCAAGGACAGCAACCACTCGTTGAACATGGAGAAGTCCAGTTGGTACCTACATGAAGACTTCACCCCTATGTTCTAGTCTCTTTGGTGTGCGAAGGTATCTTGCAGGATACCAAGAGAGAGACAGATGTGAACACCAACCCAGCCACAAAACCTTTGACCTACGACCTGTCCTGCCTGAAAAATATGCTTAGGGCAGTGGTGGCACAGAACTTGTGGGAGCAGCCTACCAATGTCTGATTTGACTTAAAGCCCACCAGACAGAACCCATACCCGACACTCTTGGTAACCAAGAACCAGAGACTAGATTGCCCAGAGACCTAGAGTAAAACCGAAGTGCTAGAACACATTAGCTATGGGAGACATTTCATATTCAAACCCTATGACCTACATCATTCTCTGATTACACTGGCTGGTGTATGTATTTTGGCCTGATTTTCCCACCCAGAAGCATATTGGTCTAGGTAAAGAACTGGTATTCATGTGCAAAGGTTGTCAGTGACTGCCTTAATTTTCCTTTCTGGAAGGCGTCATGCCTTTTAAATCTATGTATTTGCTTGTTAATTGAGACAGGATCCTGTAGTCTGGGCTGGCCTCAAGCTCACTAGGTAACTAGGGATGATCTTGGAGCTATTCTTTTATTCACCTCACAAGTGCTGGGATTATAAGCCAGGACCCCACGTTTCTGCAAGGCTGGAAACAGGACCCAGGGTTCGATTCCTCCCAGCTTCCTGCCATCTGGGCTGTATCTCCAGTCTTTGCGCGGCTTTTCTGGAAGAACTGTTCTTATCTCGTTAAGCCTGTGGCGGACCACATGACCTCTCCTCAGGGCAGAATCAGGACTACAAGTAGAGATTTAAGCAAGTAGTTCTCTGGAGGCTGCACATGTGGGTAGGTGGGGTCAAATAAGCAAGCCTTGGAGATCTGGCTTTCTCTCCCACCCTCTTCCTGCCAACCTTTTCTAAGAAGACTTTCTTCCTTCCGTTCCCACACCCTCCCCTGCAGTGATTAAACCTGCAGGATACAAATATAAAGTTGGCTGTACAGCTTGATTGTAACACAGCAATTTGATCTTTAGGAATCAATGCCATGCTTACTGTAGGCGTGTAATTGGCTTCTCATTACTTGTAAACGAATTGGTGGGTTATTTGTGCTTGAGAGGCTTGGCCACCGGATGCCTATAGGAGAGGTGGGAGGACTGGGGGAGAGAGTGCAGAAGAATATGGTGACCAGGGTCTTCAGGAGAACTGTGCTATTCCTCCCGTCTTGGTCCATTCACGTTAACTATATCAAAAGCCACATGTTGGGTAATTTATAAAGAACAGAAGTTAATTTCATGCAATTCTGGAGCCAGAGGTCCACCGTCTAGTCACGGTGTCAGTATCTGGTGAGGCCTACTCTGCTGACCACATCTCATGACATCATCCTCACGTGGTAACTGCTTACTTCACCAACTGAGTTAGTTCTTCCAAACTATATATGATGGCGACTAATTATTTTACTCAGAATTAATAAACTCTAAAAGCTCTTTTTAAAATAGTTTGTATTATTACATTGTGGATATAGATGCTTTTGCCTGCATGTAAGTCTGCGGCGTACCATGTATATATAGTTCTGGTGGAGCCCAGAAGATTCACTGGATCCCTTGAAGTTACAGACAGGTGTGAGTCCTAGGAAGCAAACCCAGATGCTCTGGAAGAACAAACAGTGGTCTTAACTGCTCAGTCATTGTCTCTCTCCAACCCTGGGAGTTTATTTCTTCATAATTTTTATATTTATTAGTGTGTGTGTGTGTGTGTGTGTACACATGCACATGCATACACATACCACAGAACACACATGGAAGTCAGAGGGTAACTTGCAGAAGCCAGAGCTCTCATTTCACTCTTGGATTCAGGGGATGGAACTCAGGTTGTCAAGTCTGGTGGTATGCACCCTTACCTGCTGGGCCAAGCGGAGCTCTCTTTCTAGTCACCTCAGATAGAAGGACAGTGACTCAGCGGAGAGACAGTTCTACCCAAGTCCAGCTTGGTGAACACCAGTCTCTTAGAGCCACTCAAAGATGAATGGGCAGTTCACAGATAGCTACATCACCCAAGAAGAGTCCCTCTCCCCAGCCTCTGAAGTATCCTCAGAATTGGGAGGGGCCTTGTGAATGTCTCACGTGGGTAGTCACAGATGCTCTGATTTCCGGCTAGCAATAGCCACATAGGGGCCAAAAGACAGAATTCCCCAACAGAGAATTTGGGAAGACGACCATATTCAAGCCATAACACTTCACTCACCCTGGATTAGAAAGATTTACTTTCCTCTAGAGGAGGAAGAACTCAAATAGTAAGTTCAGGCTAGGTAGATGACTTAGTAAAGTATGTGCCTTACTAATATTAGTTCCATGCCCAAAATCATCATTCGAAAACAAAGAAGAAAAGGGAAGGGCCTGATCGCATCTGTTTATAATCCCAGTACTCGGGAGGCGGAGCCTGGGGAGGCGGAGCCTGGGGAGGCGGAGACAGGTGAACGGGTTTCCAGATCAACCAGCCTGGTCTATTTGGCAAGTTCCAGGCCACTGAGAGACCCAGAGAGGTTCCAGCATTTTGGAAACAGTGGTCCTATGCTGTGCTAATTCTTATTCCTGTTGTCCAGTATTCCAGGTATGCCAGGGTAAGAGGTGCTTGAACAATGTTCAGGAAGAACAGTCATTTGATTAAGTACTGCATACCAGATTTGGTACCTGGAAGCCGAAGCTGCCGTTTCAGAACTTGAAAGGCAGAACAAAGTAGAAAACAATCTCTGAGGTCCTCCCAAAGCCCCCGCCAGAAACTCTGGCGCTGGTCAGGAGGATCAATAACAATTTGGGGCCCTAGCAGGGGCGCCATCCCAGTTGTTTGGACGAGCCGAACATGATGGGTTCCGGCTGCTTCCGAGTCCTCTGGGAAGCTCACGCACCATCCACTTAAGGCTGGAGCCTGGCCATTCTCCGGCCACTCCCACCTTCCTCTCCCAGGCTGTGTGCTCCAATCTCCTCTACATATTCCTCCTGTCCTGCCTTCAGCTGCTTCAAGAGGATGGAAGCTGAGGAGCCACCTGAAACCGGGGGATGCTGCCCCGCGGCCCTGGGGAAGGCCAGGGGATGCTGCCCCGCGGCCCCGGGGAAGACCAGGGGATGCTGCCCCGAGGCCCTGGGCAAGCTTCTGCCCGGCCTCTGCTTCCTTTGCTGCCTGGTGACCTATGCGCTGGTGGGTGCTGCTCTCTTCTCCGCTGTCGAGGGCCGCCCTGACCCAGAAGCCGAGGAGAACCCTGAGTTGAAGAAGTTCCTGGACGATCTGTGCAATATCCTGAAATGTAACCTGACAGGTAGGTGCCAAGGAGCTGTTACTGCCACGGAGGTGCCCTGGCAGGAGGCTGTGAGCAGCTTGTCTGTAACATTCTCACTCCTGACAGAATTTAGGCAAATGATTTCCCTGAGTCTCACTTCTATTCTCTGAGTAGTGGGGAGATGAACAGACACCCTCCCCGGGGTGCAGTGAGGATAGATAGAGCTATAAGCAAGTGCTCTTAAGGTCCAACTCTCTCTTCCCAGCTGTGCCTCAGGCTCCCATTAGCCCCACCCGGGCCCTCCAGGATTTAGGAGAGGGTTAGTCGCTGGAGATTTGGTGGGGTGGGCGGGATCAGCGGGAACCATCCAAACTGGGTTTGGATTCTCCAGGATGAGCAAGCTGATTCCTATTTCAGTCTGTTTGCAGTGGGCTTGTGGGGGCTAGGGTCAGGGGCTGGGACTGGTGATGGCCAGGTTGTCGTTTTAGCTGAATGTGTGAGATCTATGCCAGCGGGACCATAGCCTACCGGAGAGAAGGGGGACCCACCTTCCAAGTCCGGCCAATAGTAAGAACCCTTTTAAGGCGGAGATGAGATGCACTAGGTCTCTGCAAGGCAGGAGATGCTCAACAGGCATCCTGAGTGCCTGTCCATCTGTATTGTATCCCTTGGTTTGGTCCCGCAAAGGTATAATCAATAGAGCACAAGAACACCAGAGATGAAAGATAGTCAGCAGAACAAGAGAAAATAAAAGAGAAAAAGAGATAAACGAAAACCAAACAAAACACAACACAAGAGACACAGGTGTGAGGGACTGCTTCCCTCTGCTCATGGTCCTGCACGGCCTTTGCATGCTGGTGCTCCCCGGGGACCTGGTTTGGGAGCAGCTGGGACTGAGTAAAAGCCCAGAGAGGCAGAGTCTGACTCTGTGGAGGGTGCCTCTTCTTGCATCTTTGTCATAGTGATGGTTCTACTCAATGGCCAGGGTTGAGATGCTGTTGGGACACTTGGGGGTGTCATAAGAGTCCCATCTCCGTCAAGTTCAGGGCTCCCTGAATCAGTCCCCACCTTGGATTCACCCAGGGAATCTGTTTAAAGCACACATCTCCAAGCTTTGCTCCAGATCTACACAATCAGGATCCCTGAGGCTGGACTAGAAATTTCATTTGTAAAGGGGATCCCGGACACACACCAGCAGAGTGTGCAGTCACAGGGCACCGGGGAGTCAAGGGATGATAAGTGTTAGTTAGATGTCGTCATGCATTTTCTCACTTAACCCACACACACGCACGTGCACACACACACACACACACACACACACACACACGGAGGTACCATGACCTTGGGTAAGATTTGTCTCCCTTTAGATAGAGGCTCCTGGAAGGTTACATAACTTTCAGAGTTCACATACAAGCCCACGAGATATTCTATCCCAGGCATTTGCACTGTAGAGTCGGAGCTTCTTACCAACCTACACTGCTGAGGCTCAGAAAGCAGCCCTTTGTCTGCAGCTTTAAGTAGTTAAGGTGAGTCTAGATGCCAGATTCCCAGGCTGGTGCCTTTCAATTAAAATGAGTAGTGGCTTCTGCTGTGGGCCAGGCTCTGTGCCATGCTCTGAGCCCAGGGACCAAGGCTTTCCATCCCAAGAGACAGCCGCAGGCTGAGCTGGGAGCTCATCAAGCCGGTGGATCCGTGGATTGCAGGAGCCAGGGTGTCTTACCACAGTCGGCCTTGCTGAAAGCCCTTTGCTTCCAGTCTAGAACTCTGCAAGAGAGACGGCAGAGGCTTTTATTCCTCTTTAAAATGAATAAAGAAGGCTGGATGTGGTGGTACATAACTATAATCTGGGCACCCACCAGGCAAAGATGGGAGGATTGGTACAATCTAAAGCCAGCCTGTCCTACATAGCAAGCTCTAGGCCAACCAAGGGTACGTAGCCAAGACCCTGACTCAAAAAATAACAACAGCAGCAAAACTCCAAAGACCCAAACAGTAATAAAACAAACAAAGCAAAACATGAAACAAATGCTTCAAATATTAAGAAATCCTGCAGAGGGTTGAGGCTGCAGCTTGGTCAGTAGAGGGCTTGGCTGGCATGCGCAAAGCCCCAGTGCCGAATAAGCCAGCCGTGATGGCCCATGCCTGTAATCCCAACACTTGGGAGGTAGAGTTATGAAGATTAGAAACTCAAGGATATCTTTGGTTTTCATAGCTTTGTGGGGTCAGCCTGGACCCTCCTTTTCTTTAAAAAAGAAATTAGTTTGGGACTGTGGAAGGAAGGAAGGAAGGAAGGAAGGAAGGAAGAAGGAAGGAGGAAGGAAGGAGGAAGGAAGGAAAAAAGGAAGGAAGAGGAAGGAAGGAAAAAGAAAGAAGGAAGGAAAAAAGGAAGAAGGAAGGAAGGAAGGAAAAAAGGAAGGAAGAAGGAAGGAAGAAGGAAGGAAGGAAAAAGGAAGGAAGGATCCCTCAAGACTGTTGAGCTCACAGACTCCCAAGGAACTATCTGACCTCTCAGTCTCCACAGGCACCAGCAGCTGGATCTAAGCTGTGGAAGTGTTTTCAAGGATAGCTTTGATGGCCAGGCCGCAGTGTTACTGGGGACAATGAGGGTGGGGTAGGGATGCTGCTGGCCCCTGCCCTCTGACTGGGCAGCACTGTCTGGACAGGTGGCCCTTTCATCACTCTGGTCTCTCCCCAGTGGTTGAAGGTAGCAGGAAGGACCTGTGTGCACATCTACAGCAGCTCAAGCCCCAGTGGTTCAAGGTGCCCGAGGACTGGTCCTTCCTGAGTGCTCTCTTCTTCTGTTGCACAGTGTTCAGCACAGTGGGTAAGTGCAGGGGCTTGTCCTGCTGCAAATAACAGCTTGCCTGGGAGTGACATGGGGGCATGTGCTAGCAGGTGTGCTGAGACATCCTTGTATCTAGTACAAGGAACAGTGGTTTCGGGAGCTTCTCACAGGCCAGGGGTGTAAGGAGTGCAGCAGCAAGGAGGGCTGCTACTGGTCTACAACCCAGGGTGGGGGCAAATCAGAGGACACCATTCTTCCTTCTTTAGTGGGTGCAGCCTCATGATGGGGCAATGTGAGCAAGGTACAGGCCAGCTCGTGGTCCTTCTTGAACCATTGACTGAGTGCTCATGTGTGAAGCAGTTGGCCCACCATCCATGCCTTCATCAGTTGGGAAGAGGGCAGACATGGCTCCAGTCCACAGGCTCCTAGGCAAGTTACACCTGCTCACAGGTGATCAAATGGGACTTGTGCAAGACAGTGAGGTAGCCGGGCGGTGGTGGCGCACGCCTTTAATCCCAGCACTTGGGAGGCAGAGGCAGGAGGATTTCTGAGTTCGAGGCCAGCCTGGTCTACAAAGTGAGTTCCAGGACAGCCAGGGCTACACAGAGAAACCCTGTCTCGAAAAAACAAAACAAACAAAAAAAAAAGACAGTGATGTGCTCAAGGAGTCCTTAAAGTCGAGCACAGGGGCAGCTGTGTCAGCCTTGGGTGGGTGGGGGGCAACCAACCATGAGAATGTTTTAAAGGCCTTTTAGGGGTGACATTCTGCTGAGCCTGCTGGAGTTCCTGGGTGGAAAGGCAGAGATGTGGGTGGTTGGTGATGAGAACATTCTAGTGCAATCACATAGCGCAATCAGAGGCCTGAGAACAAACTAAATACCTGGTGCTATAAGGAGGTACATCAGGAATGAAGAGAGAAGGGAGGGAGGGAGGGAGGTAGAGAGGGAGGGGAGGAAGGAGGGAGGGAGGGAGAGAGAGAGAGAGAGAGAGAGAGAGAGAGAGAGAGAGAGAGAGAGAGAGAGAGAAGAGAGAGAGAAAACACAAAATAAATGCCTAGGGCTATAAGGAGGTAAGTCAGAAATGAAGAGAGGAGGGAGGGAGACGGAGACAGAGACAGAGACAGAGAGACAAAGAACACAAACTAAATGCCTGGTGCTATAAGAAGGTATGTCAGGAGTAAGAGAGGAGGGAGGGAGGAAGAGAGAGAAAGAACACAAAATAAATGCCTAGGGCTATAAGGAGGTATGTCAGGAGTGGAGAGATCAGAGAGAGAGAGAGAGAGAGAGAGAGAGAGAGAGAGAGAGAGAGACCAGGTCATGGGACAGGGGCCTGTGCTGCAGACTTCCAGTAGGGAAATAGTTGGTAGCTCCCCCTCCCAGAGATCCCTACAGCTTCAGCATAGGACCTGAAGGGAAAATGGTCATGTGAAGATATGAAGCCTCTTCAGAAGTCCATGTGGGCAATAATGACAACCTAAGTTAGGACAACAGCTATGACTGGAGGGCAGGGAAGGCCGCCTGGAGGAAGATCTGGAACACAGGGTGGAGACTCCAGGCTAGCATCCGGGTTTCTGGCTTTTATGGATAGGATGGGCAGGCTGGGAGAGTAGAGAGGATGGGAGCTGGATGCCCAGGGCTACTGAGATCGTGGGCTTGGAACTGAGCTGAGGGTTGGGACTGGAGAGTGGGCTTCAGACCCTTGGCACCTTGGTGGCAGGTGACTCGTTGGGAATGACAGAAGCTACAGAGGAGGATGTGGTGTGGACGTGGAATGAAGTGGAGTGTGAGAGCGGGGTCCAAACACTATAGTGTGCTTTCTGTGGCTGCAAAAGTTTTCTACACAATCCAGGCCACGCCCAGGTCTGGTGCTCACAGAGGCCCCAGGAATGGGGTGATTTGAGCTCCACATTCTGAGCCCAGTGTGGTGACATCACAGGTTGAGGTCAGACAGCGAGTGGAATTGGTGCCCACAAATAGACTTTAAGACTTAGTCTACTACCGTTCCCTCAAGGGGGAGGGGGCTGACCTTGTGGGTCTGCGGGGTGATTCAGACCTTTGTCGTCTGCTCAGGAAGCAGATGCAGCAAACTAGCTCAGATTCCTGAGCCCCCCTGTGGAGCCTGGAGCACATAGTGGCCCTAGGAAGGGCAGACTTCCCAGAGAGGACAGAGCTGGCCATATCTGGTCTTTGTACTTGACTTGCACGTTCCCAGGATAAGAAGCGATTCCTTGTGTGACGGTCATCCAGAGGAGACTCCTTTATAACCGGGGGGGGGGGATTAGGGGCTTGAAAAAGGGGTGCCTGTCTTGGGAAAAGAGTGCCATAAACAGCTACTCTGAGCACCCTCAAAGCCATATGCTCTCTTCTCAGAAGTCACACAAAGGCCAGGATCCTGAATGACAGATGGTCATGGGAGCTGGGATGTGTACATGGTTTTTCCTCTGTCACACCTCTTTCTTCCCATTGTCCCACAAATGCATGGATACAATTACAATATCCTTGTTCCTCTGGTGTGTGTGTGTGTGTGTGTGTGTGTGTACATGTGTGTGTGTGTACGTGTGTGTACATGTGTATGTGTGTACGTGTGTGTACGTACGTGTGTGTACATGTGTGTGTATGTACGTGTGTGTACATGTGTGTGTGTACGTGTGTACATGTGTGTACATGTGTGTGTACATGTGTGTATGTGTGTACATGTGTGTGTGTACGTGTGTGTATGTGTGTGTGTGTGTGTGTGTGTGTGTGCGCGCACACGTGTGGTTGGCCAAGCACAGGTTGCTCAGGTGAGGCAAGTACTGCACCATTGAACTCCATCCCCAGCCCTAACATCTTCATGAATATAGTTCTTCTCATGCCCAAACCAGACAGGTACAGTTATCATCCCCATACTCCATCCAGATGGAGAAACTGAGGCTCACTTACACAGCTCATGTACACTTGAGCCCACTCTACTTTCTCTCTCTGTAAACCACTTGTCTCCCCAGCACACAGGAACAGTTTCCGTGCTCCTTCCCTGGGAAGCCCGTCTGATGGCAGACAGGGACAATAGACAACAACCCCTGGTCCACTGAGCACTAAGAAACACACAGAGGAACAGCCAAGAAAGGGGCAGGTCACACGATGGGACAGGCCTTGGCTTGTTTTTGGGAAGGGTGAGGGCTTCTTGTGGACATGACCTGTGAGTTGGAGTCTGGCAGATCAAAGGGAACTTCTGGGCAGGTGAAGTGATCCCTGGAAAACCCCAACCTTAGTGGCCCTGTTAATAGAAAAGTTCCTCTAGGAGAAGGGTCTTGGAGACTTTCTATAGAACTAGCCTCCAGGGTTATGGGAGAGACTTGGAGTCTATGTCCTAGGCCAACTCTGAGAGGACTTTAGTAATGAGGGCAGGTTCCAGGTTAGACAGCCTCTGGTCTGGCCATGTAGCAGATAGGCCTTCTGGGAAGCCAAACCAGGAGCTCTTAGGTCAGTCAGATTCTCATCAAGAGCACGGCCCCTTGCTTAGTCCGTACCTTTCTTGGAGAGCCAAAGGCTTGATGTCCTTGTCCTTTAGAAGAGCAGGTCCCAATCCTAGGAGGGTTGGGCCCACAGGAGCTGCAGATATGCTATTGAGTTCTGCCCCTCATGTCCCAGGGTGGCAGACTGCAGTGTTCAGCTGTTCATTTTGGAGGCTGGTCACCAGGACTCAGAGATGGGTAACCTCTAAAGAGATGTGGCCCTCTAAGCCTGATACCAGGACTCATGGATTCCCCCATATCCCCACCAGACTCATCTCTAGGGCATTTGGAAGGTTAGGCTGAGACCATATGTCAGTGGCAGTCACAGTGCTTTCTGCAGCTGCCTGACCACCTGACTCAACCCGTGGGCAAGAAGATGACGTCATCCTTTTGCCCCCATACATACCAGGGAGAGACTGGTGGGAGTACGTACAGTTCAGGGCAGATGTTCAACTCCCATGGCACTAAATATCAAGCTTCCTTCACCCTCTTGCTTGGTGGGTCCCAAGAGGCCCACAGGGTCCACATCACTTCTAGACATGTAATTTAAAAAGGGCTGACTATCCCTTTCCTTCCCTGGGTTCCCTATAAACGGCAGAGATCTTGTTCTAGAAGCTTCCTGTTTATCTCCTCCTGTCTCCCAAATGACTTTAGCAAGAGATGAACTCACTGGGTCACCAATGGACCTACACCTAAGTGGGAGAGGGCAGTTTAAGAAGGACCAGGGAGAGCAGCTCTCACTGAGACCTCAGCATCTTTCTCTACACCTCACGTAACTCACAAGCTCCAAGAGACCTCTTGCAGCCATGGGTCTGGTTGGAGACAGGTAGGGTGGGTAATGTAGGTAACAGTAGAAACATTGGAACCATAGCTGCACAGCAAGGACCAAGTGATCAATAACCTCCATTCGTTCTCACAAGGGGCCAGGAGTGGGTCCTGTGACTGTTCCTGACCTCTGGATGGCCAAGGCAGGCAGGGCAGTGATCGATTCCTCTGTTAGTTACCTCTTCTGTTGCTGAGAGGAAATGCCAGACAAGAGCTGCTTAGCGAAGGAAGAACTGTTTTGGGGTCATAGGTAGAAGGCACAGTCAGTCTATCCTGGTGGGGATGTTGTGTTAGCAGGAGCGTGAGGCAGAGGACGATGTGGCAGAGGACCATGTGGCATCCATCCAGTCAGGAAGCAGAGAGCAACGAAAGCTGCTTCTCAGCTCACTGCCTCTGTTCAGTGAGGGAGCCCAGCTTAGAGAATTTATGGAGAACCTTCCCTTTAGTCTAGGAAATCACTCAGTCAGGCTCAGAAGCTTGTTTCCATGGTGATCTTGAAACATTGACAACTGAGATTAGCCATCACAAGCCCCAAGCTAAATCCAGGGATCAGAGTGAAAGAATTGTGGTAGAGGGGAGAAGCCATCTTGAGTAAGATGCTGGAGGGAAGCTGGGGGGCTGAGAGAACAAACTTAGGTTGTCTTTTTACCCCTCCTTCAAGAACTTAGAGATAGCCCACAAGTGGCCCTATGGCCACTGTGACCGGCTAATTCTGTCATAGGAACCCAGCCCATTCATTGTAGGAAGCTATGCAGTATCTCTGACCTCTGTCCTATTTGGCACAGGAGCATGACTCACACCATCCCCATGCTGTCTCCAGGCTTTTCCAGATGGAGACTGCTGAGAACCACACCAGCCTGGTATAAGGGATCAAGTCGTGTTGGACCCGTAGAGTCCACACAACTGAGGTGTGTGAGGAGTGCAGATTAACATTCAGTGCCATCAAGTATGGCATCTGCAGTGTCTTAACCCAGTGGTTCTTAACCTTCTAACGCTGTGATTCTTTAATACACTTCCTCATTGTGGAACTGTAAAATTACTTTCATTGCTACTTTATAACTGTTAATTTCCATACCGCTATGGATCAAATGTTAAATGTCTGTGTTTTCCAGTGGTCTTAGGCGACCCCTGTGAAAGGGTCATTCTACCCCAAAAAAGGGTCGCAACCCACAGGTTGAGAACCTCCAGTCTTAACCAGTCAGCCTTTCTAGAACTTTGATCTCATCTTCTTGCCTCCACCTTCCAAGTGCTGTGACTACAGGCATGTGCCACAGTGCTTATATAGTGTGAGTATTGATCCCAGAGCTTTGTGTGTGCTAGACAAGCACACTACCAGCTAAGCCACATCCCTGCTCCCTCTGATACACACTAACATTGGAGACATTGTGCACACAGGCTCTCAGCCCCCTGCATATCCTAACCTCCTCCCAATCTCCCATAAACCCCCATGAACACTGCCCCAGACCTATTAGAATCCAGGCCCAGGAATCTGTATGAGTCCCTCCAGGTGAATCTAATGGGAGTCAAGGTCTCAAATCCCTGAAGTAGTTGAAATACATTAGCTTGGTTTAAATCTCAGGAATGCCAAACCACTCCCTATTGTGTGAGTCAATTAGGGAAGCCTGTGCCCAAAAGTACCCTGGAAGAGGATGGGAGGGGGGTATGTCAGTAGTGCCTGTGACCACTGTTGGGTACAACAGTCTCTCTGCAATGCTTCTTCAGCCCTGCCTCTCCAACTCACCGGCAAGACACCTGGCCCTGATGCTACAAAAGAGACACCTGAGAGGTGTGAGGCTGATCAGTTCTCACCTGGCTCAGCCCCCTGGAAACAGGAAGAGAAATGCTTGGGCTATTAAATACTTGGCAAGCTAAGTGCAGTGGAGTGATTGTATCAGAATAATGGATGCATTATAGGAAGTGATAGTTTTCCGTTCTGTGTTTCAGCATTCGGTAATTGGGGCAGATAGCTCATTCCCTGCATAGGGCTGTGTGCCCTCAGAGACCTGTTTCCCAGGGTTCTTTTCTAGAAGACAGCAGATCTTCTGGACCATAAACACATCTCACTCAGAGGGTCTTAGGAAGCCCACCTTGGGTTGGACATGTTCCTGGGCAAGGTCTTCAGGTGAAAGGTTCAGGCTCTTGTGGGATGCTGCTGTGTGACCCTCCAGAGGTCGTCTGCCTTATCTGTTTATTGTCCATTAAATGTGGGCAGTAATGGAGACTGCTAGAAGTTCTGCTGTGCAGGGGATTTTGATCCTAAAAGGCACTTTACAGACTGTGCAAGCAATATTAGATTTGATTCTTTAAATTGAAATAAATTTGGGAGATGGCTTATAAGAGAACAACAAAGAGTGAGCCAATGTTTTGCTTGATATTTATAATTATTGTATCAACTTTGAAGAAGATGACCTTATAAGTTACTCTTTTTCTGAGATGAATGCTTTTCAAAATCATCACAGCCAATGAACCAGAATCTCATCCTCACCTAATGTCTGTGCCCCTCTCCAAGCAAAACCACTGTTCATTGAAACAGTTGATGAATGACTTCATGGATAGACCATCTTAAGACACACACCATTTCTTAAATGAATGTAACCTGTTCCCTGTGGGATGAGAATGATGAGAATCACTCAGGTCAAATAGCTTTGATCATAGCAGGAAACCTGTATCCAAATAATTGTGTCTACAATTCATTCCTTGGCACAGCAGAACTGTCAACTCTTAGCTTAGCTACTATGGAGGTTTTAAAATCCTTTGGTGATGTGAGGGACATTGAAGTACAGCCTTATTACAATGAACTCCAATGTCTAAAAATTGTTCTTATTTTGGGTTTGTACCACAGTAAGAGTCAAGATTTTAAGCTTTACTAAACACAAAACAAAACAAACAAACAAAAAGATTTTATCTTTTTATGTTTATTTGATAACATTTCCATCATTTTTATGATTGGTAGAAAAATATATATTGTGTTGAATATAATAATATAAATAAATAAATAAATAAAGTTCTGCTGTGCAGGCAGAATACTAAAAGGCACTTTACAGACTGTGCAAGTAATATTAGATTTGATTCTTTAAATTGAAATAAGTTTAACTCCATGCCCTGACCTTGGAAACTGCGGAGGGGAGGTGGTTACTTCTGAAGAGCCTTCTGTTAGCTTCCTGAAGTGCATGAGAACATGACGCTTGTCCCCTATCTGGAAAACGAGGTGCTTCTTGTGTGGAGAACTTGTTCATAGCCTGTGACATCCTTAAGGGCTGATGGCTCTGAGGAGCCCATGTGAAGCTTAGGCATAGGGTCTTTACTGATGTTCCAGGCTCAAAGTCAGCTGTGAACTTCCTATCCTCCTGTCTCGGCCTCCCAAGTAATGGAGATTCCAGGCCCTGCTCCAGTACCTTGGGGATTAAGTGCTGCCCTTTGATTTTTGCACCCAAGGAAAGAGAGGCAGCAAGTCAGAAAATGCCTTGACTCGGGTCATGGAGCTCGTGAGCAAGGCTCAGGTCGCAGAACTTGTGAGTCAGAGTAAGGTTCCCTCACCTCGACGACCACTTGCTCCTCTGTGTCTGTTAACTTTGCCAAACTTCTCTGAGTGGAAGCTCACTCAACAATCAGCCTATCTGAGAGGATTCAGATATGCCAGCTCTGGGTTCCAATTCCTAGCACTTTTCATATACTCCAAGGTATCTCCCCCCAACCAAGACAGTGTTTCTCTGTGCAACCCTGGCTGTCCTGAAACGATCTATAGACCAGGCTGTCCTTGAACTCACAAAGATCCACCTGCCTCTGACTCCTAAGTGCTGGGATTAAAGGTGTGCACCACCACCGCCCCAGCGGGTATCCCTCCTTTAAGTTCTTAGATCCCTCTTCTCTTCAGAATCACCCCACTACCCTCCCTCTGATCAATGTCTGCTAACCACACTGGCTCCCCTAGACCCTTTCCTATTGCTGTGAAGAGACACTGTACCAAGGTGACTCTTAAAAAAAAAAAAAGAAAGAAAGCATTTAATTGAGGGTTTGCTTACAGTTTCAAGGGACCAGTCCATTATCATGGTGGGAGCATGGCAGTGTCCAGGTAGACACTGGAGAAGTAGCTGAGAGTTCTTTCTACATTAGGCAACAGGAAGAGAGAGGGAGGGAGGGAGGAGAAGGGAAAGAGGGAGAGGGAGAGGGATTCAGAGAGAAAGACAGAGACACACACAGAGAGAGAGAGAGAGAGAGAGAGACAGAGAGAGTGTCTAGGCCTGACTTGGACTTCTGAAACCTGAAAGCCCACCCCCAGTGACACACCCCTCCAACAAGGCCACACCCTAATCCTCCCAATCCTGTCAAAAAAACCTCCATTCCCTGGTGAGCAAGCATTAAATACATGAGCCTAACAGAGCCATTCTTATTCAGTCGCCACACTGGCCTGTTTTTGATACCTCTGGAGACACTTTGGTTAAAATTTAGAATCCTCTCTAGGGAGACGGAGTCCTGAGTTCATAGCTTGGTGAGTTCGCGGCAGGCTGGATTTCAGCTTCCCTGTCACACCTGCACGATGTATGAGCAGTGTGCAAACTACTCAGCTGTATGAGCCCGCCACGGGAGCGTTGCACATGACCAGTTTTTGGTCCCTGAGCTAGCTAATCTTGGTTGTCAACTTGACACACCTGGGAAGAGGACGCCTCAATTGCAGAATTGCCTCCATCAGATAATTAACAGGAGGGCATGATTATGTATAGAAGTTATGGCCCTGTTCTTCCTCCCAGCCCCATACTCTCAGAAATAAGACTCAGACTCAAAATATATTTACAAATACCTTGGCCATATAGCTAGGTTCTACTCTGATTAGGTCACAACTAAAGATAACCCATTTATTTTAACCTACACTCTGTCATGTGGATGGTTACCTGTTCTCAGGTATCTCGCGACTGTCTCCTTCCATCTTCCCACACCTGGATCTATCCCAGGTTCCACGCAGCTGTCTCCTCCCATCCTCCCATAGTGCCTGGCTTGATCCCAGAATTCTTTCTCCTCCCAGATGTCCCACCTCCTATTTCCTGACTAAGACATAGGCCATAGGCTTTTTAATTGACAGGTGATACATCCATACAATACACAAGATATTCTCTCGACGATTATGGGGTTGATTGCTGATTGAGGACCCAGCCCACTGTGGGCGGTACCATCCTCAGGAAGCCAGGCTGTGTAAGAAAGGTGCTGAACATGAACAGGGAACAAGCCATTAAGAAGGTTCTCCCATGATCTCTGCTTCAGTTTCTGCCTCTAGGTTCCTGCACTGGCTTTCCTCAACAATGGACTGTAACCTGTAAACCACGCAAACCCTTCCTTCCCCAGTGGGTTTGGCCAGTGTTTAATCACAGTGCTCGAGTCACCTCACCAAGACATCTTCCCTGAGCCTAAATCCCAGATGCAAGCCTTTGTTTTAATTACGTTTATAATAGTTGCTCTATTCCTTCTGCAACTGGGCCTCATTTCAAACAGTCACATACAGTCACGTTTGATTGACATCTGCTTCCCCTGAACCAGAGGCTCAGTGAGGTTGGATCCTGTAAACGCTCGTGTGTCCTCAGGCAGGTGTCCACTAAACACCCAGTAACTACTCACTGGATGAATAAATATATGAGTTAACTAACCCTGCTACCATGTGGCCCCTGCCCAGCCCCCAGCCTGGGGGTATGTGGTACTTAAAGACAGATGAAAGGGGTCTGATAAGAAACTTTGAGGACCACAGCTCCCTGCCCTCTCTCCCTAGGTGAGGTGGGCATCCCATGGTCTGTACTTGGGAGACCAAACTTCCAACGGGGAGTCATAAGCAGAGAGACCGGTGTTCAGCCTGCTAAGAATCACCTTCAATTCAATTTACATAGTTGATGTATTCTTCTGTATTAATCAAAGATTAAACACAAGTACCCACAACAAATTTTTTTCCTTTGTCGATAGCTATAGAAGCTCCATATAGTTGCCTATTCTGAGGGGCCGCTGGCGGCTCCTGTCTCCTACAGAAGGAAGCACCCTTCTGTGAGTGTGTCAGAAAAACAGACCTGAGTGGGTGCTGGCCAGCCTGGTCTCAGTGGATGAGATTTCTGTCCCAAGACTCCCAGCATTGCTGCAGCCTGAAAGACCATGTAAACTAGACTCCCAAAATGCAGTATTTATCAGACATATGTACTGGGCCAAGCTACTTCATTGCCCCTTGCCTCAGTTTCCCCATTTGTAAATGATAACACCTCTCCGGGAAAGCTGGCCACTCACCACTTGTGCCTGCTAAGTGGATGTTTGCTCTCAGGGCATCACATACACTAGCCTACAGCATCACAGGTCCCAGCCTGGGAGGATCTTCCTAGCCTGTCACTTAAAAGAAGGACTGCCCTTCTCCAAGCTGAAGTGTAGAACACATGAGCAGTCAGAGATCTGCAAGGTTCAGGGCTGCAGGGCTGTGAACCCTGGTGGGTCTGTGTGAGTGCTGCATGCCAACAACCTCCCTGTCACTCATGTGCATCTCCTTCATCTGAATCTTCACAGCTCTGACAACGTGGTTGTAACTTCTTTCTATTGTTCCGTAATGCAGTACACGCTGCTGTCCATACCACTGGCATATAATAAATGCTTGTTACATAAAGGCAAATATACCAAGAGGTCCAGACACCCTAAAAAGGGCAAAGGGAGGATGCTTTGGGAAGATGGGAAATGCACTGAGAACTTTATTTCACGTCTGTGCTCTTCTAGGTGAGCAGAGCCCAGCCTCAGGGGAACACACCAAAATAGCCACAGTAAAACGGGGGAGGGGGGGCGGGGGGCGGGGGGGGAGGGGGACAATTGCGGCATCCCCAGCATGTCCCCTGCCAAAGACATTTTCAGTCTGGATATGAGCTGCCTCTCTTCTCTCTTATCTGCCCCTCTGTCAAAACACATGCTGCACACATGGTGGATGCTTTGAGATAAATATTTATTTACTCATGCATCCGTTTATTTTCAGCATGGGGTGGGGGGTATTAAACTTACAGTCTTAAACTTGCTAAGCACAAACTTCCCTGTGAGTTATGCACCTCACCCAGGATGAATATTTTTTGCTGTGTAAAGTTTCATGCTAAGGAGAAGAAACAGCAGATCTCTTTTGAGCCTCCAGTGCATGATGGGAGACTGATACCAACACCAGGCTGTCTTGTTTCTCAGGTTACGGCCACATGTACCCTGTCACCAGGCTCGGTAGGTTCCTGTGCATGCTGTACGCGCTCTTTGGAATCCCTCTAATGTTCCTGGTCCTCACAGACATAGGAGACATCCTGGCCGCCATCTTATCCAGGGCTTACAGTCGGTTCCAGGCTCTCCTTTGCCTCCGCCATGATATCTCCAAGTGGTGCTCCCTCCCGCTCTGCCGGAAGCAGCCTGACAGCAAACCGGTGGATGAAGCCATCCCTCAGATTATCATCGATGCTGGAGCTGATGAGTTCCTGAACCAGCAGCCCAGCAGGGAGCCCGCATCTCCGAGCTGCAATGTGGAGCTGTTTGAGAGACTAGTTGCTCGAGAGAAACAGAACGAGCTACGACCACCCACGCGGCCCGTGGAGAGGAGCAACTCCTGTCCGGAGCTGGTGCTGGGGCGACTGTCCTGTTCTATTCTCAGCAATCTGGATGAAGTGGGTCAGCAGGTGGAGAGGTTGGACATCCCTCTCCCCGTCATCGCCATGGTTATCTTTGCGTACATCTCCTGTGCGGCTGCTATCCTCCCCTTCTGGGAGACCGACCTAGGGTTTGAGGAGGCTTTCTACTTCTGCTTTGTGACACTGACCACCATTGGGTTCGGGGACATCATGCTGGTACACCCTCATTTCTTCCTCTTCTTCTCCATCTACATCATTGTGGGCATGGAGATCCTGTTCATTGCCTTCAAACTGATGCAGAACCGGCTCCTACACACCTACAAAACCCTCATGCTGTTTGTTTGCCAAAGGGAAGTTTCGCTACCTTGCTAAAAGGGCACCCGGGGAGCGATGGCACACGCCTTTAATCCCAGCACTTGGGAGGCAGAGGCAGGCAGGTTTCTGAGTTCAAGGCCAGCCTGGTCTACAGAGTGAGTCCATGACAGCCAGGGCTACACAGAGAAGCCCTGTCTCAAAAACAAACAAACAAACAAAAAACCAAAAAAAAAACAAAACAAAACGTGAGGGCTCCGGCATCTCTGTGACCAACATGAGCCCCGCGGGCCTTCCCCGCCGAGCTTTTGTACAGGGTTAGAAAGAACCTGGGCCGTGATAATCTGCCATCTGAGCTATTGAGGCTTGGGAAACAACCTACACTAGGGACAAGTTCAGCGTCCAGGTCTGTCAGAAACATGACCACACCATTACAAACGACAAGAGGAAAGGTCATCTTCGTTGTTCCCAGTCCAAACTGCATTCCTGCCTGTCTGAAAGGCACCATTTTAAACATTTGAAAGAACCAATGATGTCACAGCTTTTTTTTTTTTGTGATGGTAAGAAAAAAAAATAACCTTTGTCTTTGGCATTTGTACTTCAAGGGAAATTAAAATCTTCCCGAGTGGCCCCAGCCTCCCCTGATGAGTTGAAGTGAATCCAGGTAACCCGTTTCCCTGAATGACTGCATGGATGCACTTGGCACCTGCGCCAGCCTGGGCTGCTGACATCACCAAGCAGAGTTGTTACCTGGGAGAAGTCTGCAGAGCCGGATTCTAGTAGAGCGCCTGTCTCACTGCTTAGTCCATGGATGGTGCAACCTGTATGAATTCGATGGTGACACCATTGTCACATCAGGGATAGATTGGTCACCCCTGGATAGAGACACTCGAGATCTGCCCCTGAATAACTGATGTGGAGTAGATACGCCACCTGTGTCTTGGAAACTTACTTCCTCTGTGGATTGTCTTTGGCCAGTGAGGTATGAACCTGTGCTGGACCATCTAGAAATGTCACAGAGGGAGCAACTGTCATCCATGACAATGGGTGGACAGATGGCACCGACTGCCTTGCATTTCCTATGCAGTAGCTCTGGGCTATGCTGTTGTTGTAACTCAAGAGAACCCCCCAGGGTCTCAGCTCAGGCGCGCAACCCCTCAGAACACAGCTTGACGAGACGATTGCTGCAATAGCATGAGGTTTGTTTATTTCATGTACATGAGGTTACTCATCCTCCCAGGGAGAGTCAACCCTGAACAAAGAAAGCATACATCTTTTATACCCTTCTTGCAATGGGGGTGACGTGCTATAAGTCATATGTTTTAAAATTTACAGGTCAAGAGGGTTTTTTTGCAATAAGATTGTTGACAGTTTGTAGCCTTCCTCAGAACCCAGTCGCAGGAGGGGGGGGGGGGCGCGGTGATTCAGAGAACTGCTATGTCTTATTTTGTCCTGGCCTGGTCACTTTGTCTGCTTGAAACTTTTGTTTTTACATTCTCAGAACCCATGCCTACGTTTTCAGAAAACTCTGTTCGAAGGTCAGGGCAGAAGCTGATGCAAGGGGCCGGCTCTCTGCAGAGCAGCTTCTCTCTGCCTTTTCTCTGTCTTAAAGGGGCAGCCGCTCACAGAGAGGCACTGTTACTGAGGAAGGGACCTTGCTTTCCACACTGTATACCATCTCCCCTCTTTCCAGCCAGCTTCAGGTGATCATTAGCACACTCTGAAATGGCCTTTCTAGTCTCCGGTCCTCATAGTCCACCCCTCCCCGCATCAGGCTCTCTGGGGTTCCTTCCTATAGAACATACCCTAATTCACATCTGTCTCCAAGCAGCTTTTGAAGACCAAGAAGAGGACAGTGACAAATGACAGAGAAACCTGGTTGGCAAGATTGGGGAGGGACATGTCTCATTTCCTTTATTTGAAGGTTATTGGAAACACCTCATGGCATGAGATGCTTGGCTTGCAAGCTCAGAAACCTGAGTCCTGCAATTAGCAAAATTAGTTCCTGGGTAAGTGCTGGCTGGTGTTACAGCGGGGAGCCACAGGGAAAGGCTGTGAGATGGTAGTTTGAAAAGAAAGTACCTGGCTCTTAGGGGCTGTTCTGTCTTAGATTCTAGCCTTTGCCAAAGGCAACTTCTCAGGAGGGTCTTCAGTTTCTCCTTCTGGATCCCTCTCCCTCTTCCCTGCAAGGATTAAATTCTAAATTCCTTCAATCCTTGAAGATCTACCTCAGGCAATGGAATCAACAAGGTGTGAACAAGAATCACTGCAAAGACAAAGTGCCCCAGGGTGAAATTTCAGGCCAGTGTTCCTGGTTTTGCTGACTGACATTGCCCCAAGTTTTGTTAGGACTGGTAAGGTGTGGCAAAGCCCTGAAAATCCAAATTCATTGACGACGGCCCCCTCCAAGGGGCTCGTGATGTGGCTGGAGGGTGGGTGCCTAAAGGTTCTACAGATAACCACCAAACATTTATCCAGATCGGCACAAACAAAGCTGAACCAAGTGAATCCTCAGAGCATGAGTGACTTCATGAAAGGTAGTATGAACTCCTCAGTAACTTCCACCTTTCTTTCTTGGTTATCTATCATCTATGTCTGTCTGTCTGTCTGTCTGTCTGTGTGCATGTGCACATGTATGGGGGGGCAGGTAGCAGAGGATAATCTATGGAGTTGTTTGTCTTCTATCATGTGGGTTTTGGGGATTCAAGCTTGGTGGCCATCACTTTTGCCCACTGAGACATCTCATTGGCTGCCTGTTATTTGTGAGACAAGGTCTCATCTAGTCTATGACAGCTTTGGATAAGGCACTTAGTCAATGATGGCCCTGAACTTTTGATCCTTCTGCCTCTACCTCCTAAAGTGCTGGGATCCTAGGAGTCTGCCACTACACCTAGCTCACGCCATGCCGAGGACCCAACCCAGGACATCATGCATGCTGGCAAACACCTTACTACTGAGCTACACCTCCCCAGCCCTGCCTCGTTCTTCTCCGGGCAAAGACAGACATGGAGGCTGTCAGGAATGCACATTATGCAAATTAAATAGATGACATGTTGTCCAGTCTTCTAGCAACAAAATTTTTCATGGTTCTGAAGATGTGGATCTGTGTGTCTTCCTGCCTACCCTTGTGTCATGCAGCCCATAGGCAGCCATGTATTTCTACATGTGTATTCCAGAAAATAGACTCTCCAGGTTCAAGAATATGAATTCACAATGCCAAGCCTTTCCTCAACAGCTCTACTCCTTGCTTCAAGCACTTTCTGCTGCCCCTTGGCCCCTACTATCTGTCTTATCAATCTAGACTATGTATCTATATTTTTTATTGCTATGACAAATACCTAAGACGAAAAGGTGGAAAGGTTTGCTTGGGGTCATGGTTTCAGAGGGTACAGTTAGTGGTCTCTTGGCTGCATGTTTTTGGAATTGTGATGAAGCAGAATAATATGACAGAAAGGAAGAGGACAGGGGAGGAAGAGGGAGAAGAAGAGGAGAAGAGGAGGAGGAGTCGGAGGAGTCAGGGACAAGATATAACTTTCAAAGGCACGCCCCTCCCCCAGGGACTTACTTCCTCTCACCAGGCCTTATCGCCTACTAGCACACTCACCTGTGAACCCACCAATGGGTTAACTGATGAAATCAGAGCCTTAGGATCTAGTCACCTCTGCACAGAGCTATCAGCTGGGGGTCCAGCTAGGATCCAGTCACCTCTGCACAGAGCTATCAGCTGGAGTCCAGCTAGGATCCAGTCACCTCTGCACAGAGCTATCAGCTGGAGTCCAGCTAGGATCCAGTCACCTCTGCACAGAGCTATCAGCTGGGGATCCAGCTAGGATCCAGTCACCTCTGCACAGAGCTATCAGTTGGGGGTCCAGCTAGGATCCAGTCACCTCTGCACAGAACTAACAGCCTTCAACACATGAATCTGTGGGGAGACAGTTCAGCTGCACACCACAGCGGCATCCTGAATGACCTAATCACACATTCATCTCTCACCGGTCTGTAGCATGAAGTCTACAAACAGAATGGTAGGATTTTTGAGGGATGCCCTCGCTTGGTTGATGGACTCACAGAGATCTCCTGTGGCTTCCTCTTTTCATAAGGGCATTGCTCCCATCCTGAGTGTTCTGCCCTCCTGACCTCATCTAACCCCTGACAGCCTCACCTCCACTGGAAGTTAGTTTCAAAATGTGACTCGGTGACACATTCAGTCCTTAGCACTCAACGCTCAGGGGTCACTGGTGTTGGCAGTGGCTTTTTCAAACATCTCTGATGGGTGCAATTTGCAACCGGGTTGAGGATCAGGCCATTTGCTCTCTTGGAGCTTTAAGTGGTTTGAGTGAAGACTTGCTCTCTAGGCTCAGGTCTATGTAGTTTCCTAGGAGTGCCCAGATTACCAGAAGTGTTTGTTCGTGTCCCCTGCGTGTTCCCACTGCATCCCATCACCAGAATATAATGAGATTCTAGTCCTCTGTTCCCTGTCTAAATGTGGAACCACCTGAGCAAAACCACAGTATCCTTTGCACGATCTGCCATTGCCAAGTACAGATCTCAGGGGGTCTGTCTCAGACTGCTCTGTGGGAGCCGTGAGGAGGTCTCAACTTACCCACAAATTCCTGGACCCCGGAGTGGAGGAGCACTTGCTGTATCTCTTGCCCTACCTCCCCTGTACCAGAACCAATGGTGTGAGTGCCACACTGGTCCAGAGGCTGTGACATCACCCTGCCCAGCTGAACCGAAGCCTGACACTGTTTAACTAAAGGATTAAGTTGGATGAGTTCAGAGGTGGGTGTAAATGGCACAAGCAGTGAAATAGAGTGAGGAAACAGATGGGGACAACTCGAAAGATCCAGTCCCAGGGGAATCTGAAGACTGCAGAGCTGGCTTGCTACCCTTGGAATCTTCTTGTCGGACCTTGGCAAGGCTAAACCAGGAGCAGAATGCGAGTCCTCAAGTGGCCACCAGGTGGCGCGCCAGACCGTGTCGACCTCGCGCTCCAGGGCCAGCAGGTGGCGCTTTTGCCTTTTGGGGCCTCTAGGCTGCTTCAGTTGCCTGAAAAAGCTTCAGGTGGGAGAAGAGCAGCCTCCTGGCCTCAGAGTGGCCTCGACCTCAAATCTTGCAGTCAACTGAAGGAAAAGAGGCTCTCTCAACCTATCTCTGCTGTTCCGCCCAGCACATTACCCAGACTTGAAAGACGTGCAGTCTTGATTTTAAGTTCTCTTTTCTTTTCTTTCTTTTTTTTTTTTTTTTTGGTTTTTCGAGACAGGGTTTCTCTGTGTAGCCCTGGCTGTCCTGGAACTCACTTTGTAGACCAGGCTGGCCTCGAACTCAGAAATCCTCCTGCCTCTGCCTCCCAAGTGCTGGGATTAAAGGCGTGCGCCACCACCACCCGGCTTGATTTTAAGTTCTCAGTTGACCCAGCATGTAATAACTATTTGAAAAGAACTCTCCTCTTGGCTTGCGGGATATGTATCCTTCAAAAGCATGCACCGCCCCCCACCCCCCCCACCCCCGCCCAGTGACCGCAGGGGTCAGACAGCACTTCTTCACTGTCCTTATGGGGAAGAAAGGGGAGAGATTGCAAGGTATGAGCCCGAATTTAGTAAAGGCTACCAGAACTCCTCAAGGTCTCAATCTCCACGGCCTGGGCAGCTCAGATAAACAAGGTAAGGTGCTGTAGCACCCCGGCACACTTGCTCCCCATTTATGTGGCTCTCTAACATCAGCTTTGTTTGCCTGCCGTTTCCCCTCTGCCTTATATTGGATGCTTCAAGCCTGTACCCTGGAACCAGGGCACCCCATTCTGCCCTCATGGCATGGGAGGAGGATGGATACACAGCCTCCTGTATCCCTCATTCCCACCCCGCATTCTAGGCTTCACCCTCAGCACACACACACACACACACCCCCGCCCCCAACGCCTCCTGACCCTACGTTCCTCTCCTCTCATCTCTCCGTCTGAGTGCAGATCCAGCATGCCCGCAGCCTAAGCTGTCTCCCTTGGTTCTCTTCTGCTTCCGGAGGGTCATGCGTGTTCTGATGTGAGGTCCTGGCTTGAGTTACTCTCCTGAAACTTCCAAGCAGCTGGCTCCAAGCGCATGTGGCATCTGTTCATTTCAAAAGCTCGGGGTTAGTCTGGGGCATTCACTCACTCTGCGCCCAGGGTCCAGGGTTCGTAGCTCAGGCCCTGGAACATAGCCCTAAGGGAGTGAATGAGCTTGGAATGCTCACCATACCTGTTATATTATGTCTGCCAGTGAACGGCACAGCCCTTCAGGACAGTGACACAAACTCCTCTTTTCCTACGGAAAATCAGAGCTCTTGAGACAAGCGGCATGACCTAGGAGCAATGCTGGGCCCACTGTGACCACCTGTGTCTCCCACCAGCTCTCTGGAATCTGACACCCAACCAGGCAGGCAGCAGTTGGGGTAGGGTGGGGTAGCCTGAGTCACCTTGGCTGTTGCCATGGAGATGTACACTCACCTCTAGTCAATGAGAACCTGGAAGCTGATGTGGGTGCAGGACAACAAACGGCATCCCCGTCTTGGATGCAAATTATGGCTTCTTTTCATCCTCTTTTAACAGCCCCGCTTTGAGCCTTGCAATCTAGACCGCAGAATAAAACCCTTTCAAGTACTGTAAATTAAAATCATAGGCCATTAAAGAGCCTGTCTGAGGTTTGAGCCCAGCTCGGTCTCTTCAAAAAGTATGTGTAGGAAAACATAGAAGACTGGGCCAAGTAATCAGCACGTGACTAAGCCAACACGGATTTATTGAACAGTGATTACTTGCTAGGACGACCGAGGACTTACAGTCAGGACTGTGTCTCCATGTCTCAGTTTCCCTGGTTTGCTAGCTGGTTTTATGTCAACTTGGAATAAGCTACAGTCAACTGAAAGGAGGGAACCTCAATTGAGAGAATGCCCTCATAAGATCAGGCTGTAGACAAGCCTGTAGGTCATTTTCTTAATTAGTGACCCTTGGTGGGAGGTGCCACCATTGGGCTGGTGGTGCTGGGTTCTATAAGGAAGCAGGCTGAGCAAGCCATGATGAGCAAGCCAGTAAGCAGCATTCCTCCATGGCTTCTGCATCAGCTCCTGCCTCCAGGTTCCTGCCCTATTTGAGTTTCTACCTTGACTTCCCTCAGTGATGGATTATGATGTGGAAGTGTAACACAAATAAATTGTTTCCTCCACCCCTTGCTTTTGGCAACAGTGTTTCATCACAGTAATAGTAATGGTAGCAGTAAGACTGTGGCAAGGGCCCATGTAGTTTTCCTGTGTAAAGAGCTTCCTTTCCCAGCCCTGTTTCACTTTGCTCTGTTTTATATGTGCAACTACACTGTAACACTTGGTTTGCAAAAAGGAACCCATACACGTGTGTGTATGTGTGTGTGTCTGCGCGTGTGTGTATGTACATGTGTGTATGCATGTGTGTATGTGGATGAGTGTTGATTACAGAAAAGCAAGGGGAGTCCCCTCTCCCATCCTTTGTGTAGACAAGATCCCCTGAATTCAAGGTGTCACTTTCCCCTTAGGGTTTGGTTTGAACTTCGAATGTTTATTTGAGATGAGCATTCTTCTCTCTTTGAAGGCCCAGTTTATTCAGTCTGAATGGAAATAGCCCTTATCCAACATTCTGAACATAGCTCTAAGATTTTTCTCTTCTGGCTCTTTGAAGGAGCCAAGGCCCCCTACTCCTCATATTTGTGTATACCCCTCAGCCCTCAGACACCCTAGTTTCAGAGGCAAGCAGTCACTACTCCCTATGACAGCTCAGGATGCCCAATGGAGGTGGAGCCTGGGCAACTATCTTCAAGCCAGCTGGTTGCTGGATTTCTGGGCCAGGCATCAGTGACCTTGGCTTATGGTAGCCTCTGTCTGATGGTACCAAGACAGCCCCATAACACTAAAAGCTCAAGATTTCTGCTTCCTACTTGTCTTGCACAAGGCACAGTGTGTATTAGTGTCCCAAGCCCCACTCTCTGTTGCTCTCTAAGTACTACCTAGGTGTGTGGATGTCAGACTTTCCTAGACTCCGTTCTAATTATACCTTGTTTAGTGGTGAGGTCTGATACCTGTCTCCTCTGTAGGGTAGAGTAACTGATCCACTCACCACTGTGTCCTCCAAAGCTGGCACAGCTCCTAGCCCACAGTATATGCTTAGTAAATGCTAATTAATAGATATTAGACAGCACAAGATAGGTCTTAATTACAAGCCTGATCATGGGACACAAGAAAGCCTCCAAGACCTAGGTACATCTCTATGCCTGGGCTGAAGGCTGAGCCAGTGTTGGGGTTGGAAGGACCTACTCTATTCCCAGGGAAAGGCCTGGGTGAGGATACCTTTGAGAGGAGACGAGTCAGAACAGACCTGTGCTGGGGCAGACATTCTCTTAAGTCTCCGTGTTCCTCTACCTTCCTAATGCTGTGACCCTTTAATATAGTTCTATATGTTATGGTGACACCCTCCCCCCAACCTTAAAATTATTTTCATTGCTACTTCATTATTGTAATTTTGCTACTGTTATGAATTATAATGTCAATATCTGTGCTTTCTGATGATCTTAGGTGACCCCGTGAAGGGGTCTTTCTACCCACAAAGGAATGGCGACCCATAGGTTGAGAACCACTGCTATAAACCCATCAAGGCTGAGCTCCTCGGGGTTCTGAAACTGTTGGTGGCTGCAGTGGAGACTGCTCTCCATCCGGGGGCTCCAGGACCTGTACATTGTGCCACCGTGACAACAACATTTTCTTTTGTTGTTTTGAGACAGAGTCTAATGTAGCTCAGGTGGGCCCTTAGCTAGCTGAGGCCGAGGAGACACTGAAGAGTCCTGACCCTCCATCTCCTGCTTCTAGAGTGGCTGAGATTACAAGCCTGTGTGTTTCTAACAGCCCTATTTTGGAGGGTGCTGGGGATTGAACCAGGGCCTCTGGCATGCTCAGCCTACCCCTTAGCCACCGAGCTACATCCCCAGCACCCAGGACAGGGTTTGAGTCATCACATTCTGTTTAGAGGACAAAACCCTAAAGCTCAAGGGTCGAAGAGAAGTGACAGTTTATTGATCTTGGATCTAATAGATGGAAGTGAAAACTCTGGTCATTGCCTCCACAGGCCCTGCCAATCATGGCTCTGGGATTCAGGGAGACAAAGCTTTGGAATGGGCTCTGTCCACAACGGAAGGTCTTCTGTTCTCTGATGCAATATACCACTCCCAGGTGATCACTGATCCTTAGAGTGCACAGGTGTGCTTAGAGGGCCACAGGGCATGGTCACAGGGCTTGCTCACTGCCGTGTTATCTGTGAGGGGAGCACAGATGCAGTCATAGGCCCATAGGGCCTGCTCACTGTGGTATTGTCTATGAAGACCAAATAATGGGAATGTCTGTCAAGAGAACAAGGCAAATCAGTGAGACTCATGCATCACTGAAAGTGAAATAAAATTGTTGATATTGCATGATATGTATGTGTGTGTGCGTGTGGGCACCACAGCGCGTAGGTAGAGGTCAGAGAACAACTTTCAGGAGTTAATTCTCTTTGTCCGCTGTGTGTTCCAGGGATGTGAACCAGGTTTTCAGGCTTGTACAAGCCATTTTGCTGACCCAAACAATTTTAGTTGTCTGATTTTGTGCTACTTAGGATACAAAAAAGTCAGGGCTTCACTGAAGCGAAAGCAAGTATTCTACCACAGAGGCACACCACCCCACCCATGAAAGTTAAACATTTACAACCAACACCGATCATTTTTATAGTGGAAAAGGAACAATAAAAATATATTTAAGTTGTGGTGGCACATGCCTTTAATCCCAGCACTTGGGAGGCAGAGGCAGGCAGATTTCTAAGTAAGAGGTCAGCCTGGTCTACAGAGTGAGTTCCAGGACAGCCAGGGCTATACAGAGAAACCCTGTCTGGAAAAACCAAAAAAGAAAGAAAGAAAGATAGGAAGAAAGAAAGATAGGAAGGAAGAAAGAAAGATAGGAAGGAAGAAAGAAAGAAAGAAAGAAAGAAAGAAAGAAAGAAAGAAAGAAAGAAAGAAAAAGAAATTTTAATTTGTAGGCTTATTTTTTCAAAACCTACTTTAATAAAGTTTCTTAAATGATTCAAGCATCCTTCTAACCCACTGACCAAAGATACAGGAGGAAAATGCCTAATAGGACAGGGATGTGGACCTGTTTAGAAGTAGTTGTTTGGGGCACGATACCAATCTTCTTTGTCGGCACTCCAGTTCACTGGAAGCAGCAGCAGTGGTTAGATCCAGAAGAAACTTCAAGGCTCCACAGACGAGCAAGAGTTTGCTGAAGCAGCAAGAAGCAGCCAGATTACCTCCAGAAGTTCTTTGGTACGTTTCTTTCTACGAAGTCATCACAAATGAAGATCAGTGAAGAAAGTAAGGCGAAGAAATGTCAGAGTGTTGTCAGCGGAAAAACCGGCATTAGCAGAGCCCAATGAAAACCAGCAAGGCGAACCAATGCCAGAGCATCGTCCACTGTCTGTTGGGTTAGACTTATACTCTTTGCAAACATCACATGTCCTCTTACGTGTCCACTCCAACAAATCGTCACCTGCCCTTTCACCAGACAGCTTCCAGAAAAACACCACTTGTCTGTTCTCAGCAAAACACCCTCTCACATGTCTGCTTCAGCAAAACACACTCTCATAAGAAAGCTTCCCCCCCCCAAATGTCACATGACCCAACTGAGTCTCGGACAAAACCAGAAATTCCCACTTCATTAATTATTGGATGGTTTTCCCGAAAAGTGTGGCATTACCATACCGTGGGTACCAGACAGGGGGACTATGGTAAGGCGTATGCCCTAAGGTCCCCATGGGACTTTTGCTGGAGGTTGTACCTTGAGCTGGGAAGGGGTCCTCCTAACACTTATGGCAACTTATTCTTCACATGGTCAAGATATATTTGCTGTTTTCTGTAAGTACGATCTGCCTCACAGTAGAAATATGAAAAACCGCACATGAATCTGCTGCAGACAAGTCTTTACAGCGAAAACTGGGAAGTAGCAGTCTATCTCTCACGAAGTTGCCACTCAGTTCCCCAGAATGAGTGGCTGTTGGCGCCCTATGAGCTGGTGGGGTCCCTGGAGACCTCACTCCCTGTGCTTTGTGGTGGCTGTGAGCCCTTTGAATGAAGTGGCTAGGTTCACTGAAAGTGGGTCGTTTTTGGCATGCTGTCCTGTGAGTTTGGGGTTCACTCTAGTTTCCAGTCTTTCCATAACTAAATACAGTGGTATCTGGGTCTCGCCAGCAGCTCTTACTGTCTCCAGTGCAGGTGACCTCTGTGGACTGTTGAGATTCTCCCATACAGATGACTGGAGGCTCCCAGGTCATTTGCCCCACTGTCATTTGCAAGTCTCATGTCTGATGTACAGACACCTGCAGGGATTTCCAAGTGATTTCTCATGCTAAAGTGTCTTCTCTCATTTGGGGGCTCTGCTAAGAGTCTGGGTGGGATCAAAGGAGATAGCGAGTCTACTGTCCTCTTTGGGGATTCAAGTTCTGTGCTTTGCTGGGGATCTGGGAAATCTAGAAGTTTAAGATGAAACCAGGTGAATCACATGTCTGTAATCCAGTGTTGGGAGGCAGAGGCAAGTGGAATTGCTAGGAGGTCAAGGTCTGTGTGGGCTACACAGTAAGTTCCAGGTAAGCCTAGGCTTATATGGAGTACAGGCCAGTTAGGACTACACGGCAAGATCCTGTTCTGAAAGAAAAAGAATATTTGAATGAAGCACAGGAAGTCGGCCTGTTAATTACACTCTCAGGCTGCATACGTGAGACAGGGACACAAATGTCCCAGCAAATAAGAGCTGTGCTCATGTGTGCCTGCACAGCCCTGCTGCCCCCAGACAATAGATGACAGTCAATATAAATCCAATTGGGCCTAATGACCGGCTTTCTCTCCCCCTCAGAGATGGTGACAGTGATTTCTCAGACGCCTTTTAGTTACAGACAAGTTTCTGAACAACATAATTGGGTTTGGGTCATGCAGCCTGCTGTACTGGACTATTGATTGTTTATAACCATCTCCTGCCCTGAAGATGTCTGGTGTGTGGTCAGCATAGCAAATGGGTGAAGACAGGCAGCTCTGAGAGAGGGGACGTGGGAGATGCTCTGATCAGGGCAGAGGGGACGTGGGAGCCTCTCTGAGTGGGGGTGGGGGATGTGGGAGCCACTCTGAGTGGGGAGCACATGGGAGCTGTTCTGACAGGGGTCAGGGGGATATGGGAGCCACTCTGAGGGGGTGGGGTGTGGGAACCTCAGCTTAGGAGGGACCCGAGGCTGACATCTACCTGCTGACACCTTCTAGAAGGCACTAATGATGTAAGACTTAAGGGCTGTCAGGCCACCAAGGTCCAGGAGTCAGAGCACTGGCTCTGACCACCCTACATTCACCGGGACCCAGAACTCTTCTTTCTGGGCCTGCATTTTTGTGGTCAAAAATGATGATGGAAGCCGGGCGGTGGTGGCGCACGCCTTTAATCCCAGCACTTGGGAGGCAGAGGCAGGAGGATTTCTGAGTTCGAGGCCAGCCTGGTCTACAAAGTGAGTTCCAGGACAGCCAGGGCTACACAGAGAAACCCTGTCTCGAAAAAAAAAAATGATGATGGAACCTCATAGCTTTGCCTAATGGAAGTATAATGTGAATTACAAACACAAGTCATGGAGAACTTTCTAGAATCTACATTTAAAAAAAATCAAAAAGAGCACAACTTGTAGTTCAGTTGTAGAGCATTTCCCAACATGGACGAAGTATTGGGTTCAAGCCTGAGCATTTTGAGGGAAAAAAAACAAACAAACAAACAAAAAAAGAAGCTGCTGAAACTAGTTTTAATAATATTTTGCCTAACTTAACTCAATATTGTTTAAGCACGAGTAACATAAAAATGAATTATTTTACAACTTTTTACTAAGTCATTGAAGTCTAGCATGTTATTTTTATTCCTGGTGCACCTCGAGCTACCCTCTTGTACGTCAAAGGCTTCTTGGTCACAGGGCCAAGTTGCTCCTGTTCTGGCCTGTGCAGGTGTGCCAAGCCTATAGACAGGTTCTCTGTGTCCCAGGGTTGCACCAGCCCGCCCACGCTGAACCTATGGATCTGTGTGTCTGCTCTGTGGGCACCACAGCCTGCAATCTCAGGAGAGGCTCACTGTTTCCTCTGCCTTCAGGGAACAAGGCTGGTCCAGGGAGTTGGCGAAGATAGGAAAAGAGTGTCCAGATGCCCCTATGGTAAGCAATGTCAGATGCTTCAGTGCAACACACCCAGGCAGGCTTGTGACAACTTTGAGTCTTACAGCTGAGCTGGACTCTAGAGTCAGGAATAGGATTAGGGGGCGGGGATAGAAAGAGGAAAATCACAAGAATGAGGATTGTTCCTGGGCATCAGGGGTCCAGTCTGACAGATCTGAGGCTATGTATTCGAAGTGGGTGCACACAGGTAATATTGAAATCCAGCTAGAAGAATTTACATGAGGTATCAGGAAGGCGTATCAGGCTCTCAAACTGAAGTCCGCTGCAGGAAATGTACAGGGTTCCTGCATCTCTGATGGGTTAGAGACAGCAGCTGTGTCTAGGGGCCAGTGGTAGAGGAAGAGGTGACCCATGTGGAGGAAAAGAGGGAGCCATTCAGCATGGCAGACACTGGGGTGGCTGCTGTGACCCTTTCTTTGACAAGGAAGCTATGAACAGGAGATGGCATCCAGGACTTGGCCTCAGGCAGTGCTCCTGTGACCAAGAGCAGAAAGACATCCTTGGAAGGCAGTCAATTCATCCCTGACCCAGAGTCAGGAAGGATGGAGTAGGCAGGGCAAGGCTACCCGGATCTGCAACCTGCAGAAAGAAGGTCGGTAGGCTACTCCACTATTGCACGGCTTTAACAAACACAATTGGAAATGCTGGGAAGCAGCAGCCACTGAGGGGCCTTCTTGTCCACAGCAGCGGGGTAGGAGATGTTTTCTAAGACCAAACAAAACCAAGTGAGGGTGGAGAGCAGGAGATGGAGTGGCTATGGCAGCCTCCGAGAGAGGAGGGGCCCGTGGGGCGAGCAATCCAGTGAGTCACCCTCAAATGGCAAATGTCCTGCCTAAGCGAACAGGGAACTTGAGTCATTAGTGACATTTAGAATCCTTACTTTGTTCCTGGTATCCTAAGGCCCTGGGAACAAAGCTGTGAACAGGACACGGGCGGCCAGGCCCCCACTGAGCCGGGGGGGGGGGGGAAGGTGAGGAACCCAAACATTAAGTCGGTTTAGTAGTTTCGGGGCGTGTCAACACAGCCCAGGCTGCGTGCAGAGAGGGCAGGGAACACTTCACCGGGAAGAAATACATGTCTGTTGTTTTCTCTCAACCTATCTGTGTTTTAATCTAGGGCAGAAGTGATAAGGGCGGGTCAGTTTGACCGGGAGGAAACAAGATTGACACCACCGGAAGTCACGTTGGCGTGAAAAAAGGTCCAAGGGTGGAGAAAAGCACAGGGTTTAGAAATAGGCGGCGCGATCAGGAGTGAGAACAGGGTGAGCAGAGGAGACAAGAGATTGCAAGCCAAAGGCTTAGGCAGGGGTTGGGTAGGGGGGCGTGCAGGCGGTGACGAAGGCTGGCAGGCTTGAGCTCCTCAGGCTAAGATGCTGGGGTTCGTACAGACCCCTGAAGCCCCGTGAGCGCCCAAGGAGCTGATCGTAGTTGAGATGGGGACAGGTGACTCTTTAAGATGGACAGTGGACAAGCCTGGAGTTCTAACACTGTCCCAGGTGAAGCCATTGAGAGGGTTTAGACAGTGGCTTCGCCACCAGAGGTCATGCTGGGTTAGCATGGGTGGCTGGCGCTGGGACAACTGTGGCAGCTTCTGGAGAGCGGAATAAGAAGCAAAGAGCCCAGGGGGTGTTGTGTGGCCCCTCGCAGATCTCAATTCCAGCAAATATCCTCAGACAGGTTAGCGATGCTATTAAAGTCACCGAACCTGGAGACCCGGGTTTGCAGATAATGATGCACGAAGCGGGTGGATTCGGTGATTGGATTATTAAGTTATAGCATCTGTGACTTAATTTCATTGGCCGTCAGCGAGGCATCTGTCAAGCAAATTGACATTTGCTTTGCCAGTCCCTCTTAAAGTCAGAACAATTGATTTGGTTACATTTTATACACAAAATTTGCTTTCCCTGTGTAAAGGCCTCACAAAAAGCAGAAGGACATGAAACACATTCTTTAAAGTTTTAAGTCTCCTTATTTATACTAAACAACTGTTAGAGTTGGTGTCATAAAATAAAACAAACACAACAACAAAATACCATCTTATTAGATGGGGCTGAACCTGACTGAGACAGACTGGTGCCTTGGAAGGAAAGTTGGCTACTGTCAGAAGTAAATAAACTCTTCCAAGCTGAGGAAGTTGATGCTATTGTTTCTATTTACATCTGTGGATCTCATATTCTAAGGTTGTTGAGAACCAGTTCCTGGAAGGGGTTCTATGATCTCCACACATGCTTCATACATGCAAAATAAATAAAACATTTATTTAAGAGAATGTCTCCTAGAGACGACAGAACATTGACATCATTTTAAAAATAGCTTCTATTGCTGTACTCTATATTTTAAATTATATGGCCACTGAGTTTCATAAGATATTTTCATACAAGTATTTAATATGCTTTGAACAGTTTTTCCCCACAATGCACATTTCCTTTCCCATTCATTCTTCCTCTTGTTAGTGGAGGAGGAAATCCCTTTGTCCTCCTAGACAGTTTGGCCTCTACCTGGGACCAGGTGACTTCTATACTCAGTGAGATGCTGTATGTAACATGATTGCATGGTGGAAGACTGAGGGCAGAGAATACAATCCCTAGAGCATTTAGCATAAGCAAATTGTACAACCAGGGAGCCTGATTTGTTGGTCAGAAAGCACTTACCATGCAAGAGTGAGGGCCTGAATTTGGATCGTTGGAACCCACGTAACCAGCTGTGTACAATGGCTAACACCTGTAAACTCATGCCACAGCAAGAGACAACTGGATCCTGGAAGCTCATGGACCAGCCAGGCTGGCCTATGGTCGAAACTCCAGGCTTATGAGAGACTTTGTCTCAAATGAGAGTAGAAGGTCCCTGAAGACTGGTTGACACTTTAGATTGTTTTCCTGTCTCCTCAAATGCACCATCTACACATGTCCCCATACCCACACATGTACCCAATCCCATTCATGCACCCTCACCTACACATACACCCACATTTGCACCCATACCTACACATGCACTCATACACAGACATATACCTATGCATACAGATATACATCCATACCTACACATGTACCCATACCTACACAGTAACCCACATTCACACATGCACATGCAAGAGAAACATGGCCACCTCCCAGCCCATAATATTCTCCTTTAAATTTTATTCTTCTCTCATATATAATATTCTAACTAGAGTTTTCCCTCTTTCCCTTCCTTCCAGTCCATCCTCTCCCCTTCCTATCTTCCCCAGATCCTCCCTTCTGCCTCCCCTCATAAAAGAGCAGGCCTCCCAGAGATATCAACCAAACATGGCCTAATAAGTTGCAATAAGATTCGGGACATGCTATCACACCAAGAGTAGGCAATCCAGGAGGAGGAACAGGGTCCCATAAGCACACCGAAGAGTCAGAGAGAGACAGCCCCCACTTGCACTCTTAGGAATCACACAAGAATGCCAAGTTACTCAGCCATAACATATATGTCGAGGACCTAGGTCAGACCCCTACAGGCTCCCTGATGTCTGCAAGCCCCCCATGAGAGTCTCAGCCAGTTTGATAGAGTCTCCTTCTTCAAATTGTCCTTTCTCTATTCAGACAGCTGCCTAGTGTAGAACTTTCCAGATAATGACAGAATATCTATTCTAAACAGTAAAGGTTTATAAGGGAAACAAAAGAAAAGAAAAAACACTGAGTCTTTTGCCTTTGGCCAGATACAGACCTGAGTCTTTTGCCTTTGGCCAGATACAGACCTGATTTTGCTTGTGATCCTTCTTGCTGGTCTGGTTAGACCCCTCAAGACCTATTTGCTCCTTGGAGATTTCCCTCTGTGTTTCCTATGCTTAGCACCACCCACTCCTGCACATAACACCCTTCAGGGTGTCCAGAGTCAACAGCTCTTTTGGTGGAAGCATTGTGGACTGTCTTCACAGACAGCTGAGTGCACCACGTACCTCAGTTCCAAGCCCACCGTGACCAAGGCCTGCTTCTTCATTTGTGTTTATTCCTTCTCACACTCAAAACTCTCATCCTGCTGCCCCTCCTATACAAACAGGCTCCCTTGAGCTCGATCCATCTGTGCGGTGGTACGCTGTGTGTATCACAGGTGCCTGCCTGCCTGGAGACTGGGGAAGCTCCCACTGGACTCCTTTCCACAACATGCAAGAACTTGCTCCTTCTTCCTTCATACTTGTTTAAACTGCAGCAGAGATGTGTGGGTCCAGCATATCAGTCTGGCCTCTCAGTGAGCACCTCATTTCATTCCCAAGAGTCCCCTCTCTTGCAAAGGTCACATCCCCAAATCTATGTTTTCCCCCTCAAACCATGACCCAGAATAAATTCTTCCTCCCTTAAGCTGTCAGTGTTTGGTCACGAGGATAAGAAAGGAAGTGAATAGGAAAGAAATGCTCTGTATACAGACTTTTCTTCTCCATGAGTGCCTATGATTAGGTTTAATTTTTTTATAAATTAAACATAGTAAGATATTAACAGCATTAACTCATGAGAAATAGAAACAGTAAGACAAATGACATCATACATCATCTCAAAAATATCTTATTGCAGGTTCACGTCCTTCTTATGACGATGGTAGATGCTGCTGCAGGGGAGAGCCTGGTGGCTTCTCTGTGGCATATCTGAATCCCCAGTACCTCTGCTCTTGGACCCTGGGGCCATTAAATACGCATGCTATGAGGCTGCTTCTGTCCATTTGATGACTGAGATGCCTATTGTGTGGTTGACCATCCGGTGTACAGTGTACACACATAAACACCCTGAGCAAAAGATGACTCAGACCTCTGGTTAGATAAGACTTCATCAAACTGCTCAGAATGGTGGACAACTGAAAACTTATGACTTGCTTATTCCTGGAAATTTACACTGAACTTTTCTTTCCAGACCACTTTTCTTTTTGGCCGATGATAATTAAAACCCCACAAAAGAAGCTGGCATTTGGAGGGACCCCTGCATGTATTGTCATGGAAACTAAAATTAGCTCAGCTCTCCATTCTCTCTCTCTCTCTCTCTCTCTCTCTCTCACACACACACACACACACACACACACACACACACACATACACACACAAAATGTCCCCTGTGGTAGCCTGAATATAAAATGCTCCCCTAGCTCCCAGGCTCATGCATGTGAACCCTTGGTATCTAGGTGGAGACACTGATTTGTGGAACTTTGAGAAGCTAGCCTGTCTGGTATATAGTGGGTCCCTGGGAGACGGCCTTGAGGTTTTGTAGCTTGGCCTGACTTCCTGTCTCACTTCACTTCCTGATTTGTAAACTTAAGCAAGCAGCCACCAAAGCTCTCATGCCTTGAGCTGCCCACTGCCATGATGAACTGTATCCCTTCAAACTGTGAGCTGAAATAAATATCTCATCCTCCAAGTTGCTCCTTTTTATTTATTGGTCACAACATGAGAAAAATGACAAATATACCAAGGGAGCCTGTGGGTATTTTCTGGGACACAGGTGAGGGAACATTTCTGCTCAGATCTCTGCAGTTCTCTGTCAGTTTTGAGCAGGAGCAGATGAGAAACTGAGGCACATAAAAATTAGGTAGCACGTGCAAGTTCATTCATATACATTGAAGCACCAGCTTTAAGTCAGTTCAGCAGATCTCAAATAATGTCTGATTAAAAAAACAAACACATTGTCCCGGTTGGCAATATACTTTACTATCTCCAAATCTTGAGATTTAATGGAAAAGCCAACCCTGGTAGAACTTCTGTGCCCTCTCAATCTCCTGGTAAGAGGATGAGAGGGTTGATAGAGGTTGGGGTGGAAGTGGGGTGTTGAGCCAGCCTCTTTGTGGGTGCTGAAGAAACAAGAACCGTGCTCTGGAACATTGGAGGTGAAAAGGCAAAGTTTTCCCTGGCATGACATCTGAGAAGACACAGAGAGAGTTCATCGTGATCATTCATCTTGAGCAGAAGTACTTGAGAGGAAGGAGCCGTACTGTAAGGATTTCTCACAGAGGCCGCCTTTTTGCAGTACTGTCTGTGAACACATAGTTTCCCAGAGATGTGGCTTTAGGGCTGGTAACAGAGAGCTGGAAGGCAACTAGGAAAAGGCGAAGAACTTCCTAGAAAGAGGGAAAGGGAGAATGTGTAAAGGCCTGAGGGAGAGAAACAGAAGAACCAAGGAGGCTTGGAGGTAAGATACTCACCCTTCCAATTGTTCCACAAAATGTCTGAAACAGAAATTTAAGGATGCATAATGGCTATTCCTGGTTGTCAACTTGACTATATCTGGAATGAACTACAGTACAGAATTGGAAGGCTCGCCTGTGATCCAGATCTTGAGGCTGGGAGATACAAGTTTCTGTCCTGGATCTTGGCATGAAAATATTAAGGCATAGTGACTATGAATTGTAGGAGACTAAGGCAAGGATATCTCTGGGTTCAAGATCAGCCTGGGACAAAACAAGTCCCAGATCTAGGCGTGGTGTACACACCTTTACTCTGGGCCACACCTTCTGCTGGAGACCTACATGAGGACATTGAAGAAGAAAGATTCGCTCTTCTTCACCTGCTTTCATTTACTTGCCAGCACATTTGTTGGAATCTACTAGCCTCATGGGACTGAGCTACTGCTAGATCCTTGGACTTCCCATTCACAGCTGACCATTGTTGGGGAGTTGGACAACAGACTATAAGTCATCATGACAAATTCCCTTACTATATAGAGACTATCTATATAAGTTCTGTGACTCTAGAGAACCCTGACTAATACAGAATGAAAAGGTTTATTTTGGATCTCTGTCCAGAGGAACGGGGTCCACCATGATAGGGAAGGTGGCAGGAACATGGAGTGTCTATTCGCATCGCAACTGTAGGTGGGAAGGCATGAGATGACCATTGACATTTTCCTTCTACTTATTCTACTTATTCATTGCCATCGACAGTGCCATCCAAGCTCAGGGTAGGGACTTCTGGGAGTGAAATGTCTCTAGACAGCCCTCCCAGACTCTCCCAGAGGTGTGCTTCCCAGGTGACACTAAATCCATCAAGGTTCACAACGAAGCTTTGCCTTTGCCGTCGCAGCTCGACTTCTTGTCAACTTGGTACCAGATACATCACCTTTAAAATCATGGCATTCCACCTTTTGTGTGAGGCTCATACACAACTTCTAATTTAAAAAAAAAGCATTTGGTTGTCCTGCAAATCTCTAAATTGTAGTAGTTTGAATATGGTTGGCCCAGGGAGTGCGTTATTAGAAGGCGTTGCCTTATTGAAGTAGGTATGGCCTTGTTGAAGTAGGTGTGGTTTTGTTGGAGGAAGTGTGTCATTATGGGGGTGGGCTTTGAAACCTTCCTCCTAGCTGCCTGGAAGCCAGTCTTCCCCTAGCAGCCTTCAGATGAAGATGTAGAACCCTCAGCTCCTCCTGCACCATGCCGCCTGGATGTTGCCATGCTCCTGCCTTGATGGTAATGGACTGAAACTCTGAACCTGTCAGCCAGCCCCAATTAAATGTTTTCCTTATAAGAGTTGCCTTGGTCATGGTGTCTCTTCACAGCAATGGAAACACTAACTAATACAAAAGTCTTAACAGTTCTAATGTTGTTCAAAGCCCAAACCCCAAATCTCTTTCAAAACTCAAGGAAAATATTGGGGCCCCTACAAAATTGAAAACAAGATGAGATTACTTAGTGTGTAAACACACTTGCTGCCAAGTCTAATGACCTATCTCCAGAACCCATATGGCAGAAGGAGAAAACAGAATTCCACAAATTGGCCTCTGTCCTTCACATGTACACTGCAGCTGCATGTGTACCTCTATATATACACTAACTAAATAAATAACTCATTGACTAAATGCAATGTAAAAAAAAATTCTGGGCATGGTGGTACATGCCTTTAATCCCAGCATTTGGGAGGCAGAGGCAGACAGATCTCAAGGCCAGCTTTGCCTACGTAATAAGTTCCAGGTCAGACAGAGCTAGAGGGAGACCCTGCCTGCCTTTAGAAAAAATTATAAAACAAGTTACATACTTTCAATCTACAATGGCACAGAATAAGCATTTCCATCCCACCAGAGATGAATGGGGCATGGGAAGGAAAGACTGGCCTTTTCTACCCAAAGCAGCCCAAGCTGTCTGATGTAGCTGCCACCATGCCTTCCCCACCATGGTGAACTGAATCCAAAAGTGACCAGTTGTCTCTAAGGCAAACACTAAACCCCAAGGTTCCATGAACAATATCCGGGGAACTTGTTGGCATCATCTGGGCTCCAATAGCCTTGGGCGGTCCCTCCCTTCTATCTCTGCCTCCTGCAGCACATGAGACTTCTTTCTTAAGCCAGCTCAATCCCCATGTTTGTAGTTTTTCTTGGTGGACATTGTCCGGGCATCTTCAACATCCAGCAATCCTTATCACAACTTAGACTTAGTGTCCTTTCAAGGCCTCCCTGCAGGCTACACATTGCCTTCTATAATGCTACCTTGTATGACACTGTTAGATTATGTTGCTGGTTCAAGGTGTTACCTGGCCCTTCTATCGCAGCTGTAGTAGACTCTATGTGCCTCAAGAAGGCTTGCAATGGCTGAAGATGGGAAAGCACTTGCCTAAGTGGTCATTTTGGAACTGGAAACTCCTTGGTCTTGGCTTAGGCCCTCTCCTTTGAAATTAACTTCCTTGTTTACAAGTTGGAGCTTTGGTGGGGGTTCCTGCCTTCAAGTTATCTCTCCTGTTATCCTAGTGAAGAGCTCTGGGTCAATCTCTAACTTACAGCTATTACAGTCTCTGAGCCCTCATCATCAGCGACTTCAAATTCAGTCACATTCCTTCCCTTGCTAAGCTTCACATTTCCGGATCTTTCTGTTCCATTTTCCCTCCTTTCCCAGTGAAACCTAGATACAAGCAAGAAGTAGTAACCATAAAAAATTAGCCCATTGTGATAGAATTTGGCCTCAGTCAATTCCTTAGGACATGGGAAGAACATATCCAGATTCTTTGCCGGAATATAACATGAATGTTCCCTAGTCTCTTTATCTAGTAGAATCATTCTCTCAAAAAGCTGCCAAGTCTCCCTGTCACTTGTCTGCATTTCTTTCAGTGATCTAGTCTTCTGGGCTCCCACCAAAACAGACCCTGAAGTTCTGCTTACAGGATCCTAAGGACTTTACTGGCCTGAAATTTAAACTCTTTCACATTCTTTCTGCAAAGGGTTCCAAAAGCTTAAGAACCACATCATCCTGGTTTTATAACAGAAATAACCCCACTTCTGATACTAATTTCCTGATACCAATCAGCATTTGCTTTCCCATGACTGTGATAAAACACCTAACAAAAGCAGCTTCAGGAAGAAAGGCTTGTCTGGACTCACAGTTAAAAGTCACACATACAGACCATCATGGTGGAAAGGCATGATGGCAGAGGCAAGAAGCAGTTGGTCTTGGTCATGGTGTGTCCACAGACAGGGAATAGAGACAGATGAATGCTGGTGCTCCATTCACTTTCCTTTTTAAATTTAGTTTATGGCTCCAACCCATGAGTTAGTATCACCCACACTGAGGCTGGATCATCCAGTCTTAGTTAAAAATCTCTCTGGAAACCTCACTTACACACCAAGGTGTGCCATGGATATATTTAACTAAGCATTCATCCAGCCACTGTCTCCCCTGAATGAAATAAAGGCTTACCCCCTACCCTATATAACTGACCATCTTACTATCAAAATGCTCTAAGTCATAAAAGAACTATGGACATTAAACAAAAAGGACAATACTGGTGTTTCATTAATCAAGACAATACATGTTTTTTGTTTAATTATTGCCATGATTTTATTTTGTTTTTGAGGTAGGAATCTCACAAATTGGCAAGGGTTGTCACTGGACTCTTGATTCTTTTGCATCAGTATCCCAGGTCCTGGGAGTTCAGAGGTACACCATCACACATGCCTAGCATAATACACTTCTAGTTCAATTTTTCTTTCCATGTTTAATAATTATTTGTTAAATTCGCATTATATCCAGGATGTCACTGATAATCAGTAACCACTAATAATTATAATCACACCATCCTGAAGGGAACTGATATGTTTAGACCCTTATGGCCATAAGAAAAAAAAATTAAAGTTAATGCACTAATGTTCAGTTCACATACTAGACGAGGAGGTGAACACAGAAATTAAATTTCAGAAACATCAAAGTAGGATACAATTTTGTTGGGAGCTAAGCAAGCATGCTTTTGAAGTTGTAAAGCATATGCTATCTTAGTTTCCCTTTTTGTCACAGAGTGCTGTGACAAAGTATTCTGACAAAGACAACTTAAGGCTTATGGTTCACACTGTGGGGAAGTCAAGGCAGAAGGGATTTGAATCAACTGTCACATGACATCATCAGTTAAAAGCAAAGAGCAATGAATCTAGGATCCCCAACCGAGGTAACGGTGCTACCCACACTGGGTGAATCTTCTTACCTCAGTTAACACAATCAAGACAATCCGTACACACATGCCAACAAGGCCAACTTAATTTAGATTTTTTTTTTTATTGCAATTCCCTTCTGGAGTGATTTTACATTGTCTCAAGCTTACAAAAGTAACCAGCACAGGACACAATGTACTTTTTTTTTTTAACTGCTAAAGAGAAGCATGTTTACTTTTTTAAAACCTATTGAGTGATTTTTGGATTTTTCATAATACTTATATTCCACTGGATACATCTAAAAATCAGTATGATAGTTTTGTGTATACATGCAAATATTTATAATATATCCTGAAATATTTTTATTTGTGATTACAGAAACAATTTCAGATACTGGCTTAAAAATGGATAAGACGACTTTATTTTTTAAAGGATTGACTTGGGTTCCTTTGGAGAGAGCTCAACAGCTAAGAGCACTTGGTTCAGTTCCCAACTCCTACGTGGAGGCTCACTTTCCGGGAGATCAGACGCTCTCTTCTGGCCACCTATATAGTACCACAGGTGTGTGTGGTACACATATGTAGACAAAACACCCATACACAGAAAAAAAACATTTTAAATATTTAAACACAGATTTTGGGGGATACCAGAAAAGTTTGAAACCCCCATATAGGTGGAGATCTGTGGGTCTGGTGTGTTTCCTGGAGCCACATCTCTCCAGTTTGCTGGGCTGGAGTTCTGTGTTGTTTTGGGTTTTTATTTTTTTTTTTTTGTGCCTCCTCCCCCATTATGAAGTGGCTGCTAGTTATAAATACTTGAATGGGAAGATGTGGTCTCCTCTGGTTATTAATGTTTCACGAGCACCCACCATGGTGCTGGCTGGAGTTGGTAGCACTCAACTGGCTGAATGGACGCTTGGGCTCTCGCCATGTGTTCCACACACTGTGCTGAGAGCTATTCAGACTAATTCTTGCTGCTACCCAGCAGGAGGTCCACTGGATAGCCACATTTCAGAGCTGAGAGAAACAAAGTGAGGAAAGCCTGTATAACTCAACAGAGCTCAGTAAGCAAGGAAATATCAGATTGGGGTCCCGGCATCTGGTGAGAGTGCTTCCACGCCATAAATCACTGATTCTGCAGCTCAAATCAGAACCTTTGGGTTCTGAAGCTCATGGGCTGGGGCAGCAGCCTATGAATTCCATCTCTCCACAGCCCCCTTGGTTTTCTGCCATCTGCTTTCTCCTCCTGAGTGGGTCCCTCTCCCTCCCTGTTTAATATTTAAGATACACACATTTGGAGATACCAGAGACCCGTGTCACTGACCTACTTTTCCCATCCACACATCTTTTATCGTGGGGGAGAGGAACGGCGGGAAGCGCAGGGGGTCTCTCTGTAAAGGAAAGAGAAGCAGAGAACGGGGAGGAGCACACATCACAAGGTTGCTCCTAGCAGGCTCCTGCTGACAATAGGTGAGCATTAATAAAATAAGGCCAGACCCCTCTGCTGAGAGCCTGCGACAGTAACAGAGATGTTAAGTGGCTAAGAACACAGCTCTGACCCCTCTGACCCCACAGAAGGGCCTCAGAAAGCACTCCTCCTCCGTGTGTGTGTGTGTGTGTGTGTGTGTGTGTGTGTGTGTGTCTACTGTCTATCACAGGAACATTCCTAACGGAAAATATTGTGCAGAGAAGGTCGGTTGCTCAGGTGCTCCGCCTCTCTTAACCAACTCATCCACACCCTAGACATAGCACAGAGGGCAGAAAGCTCCATTAACAAGGCGTCATGGACACTTTGCCCCACACTCGCCAAGTTCCAGGCTCTCCTGCCCACCCACAGGTGCTCGCGGTGCCCGCAGAGTCAGTCCCAAGCAGGCTGTTCTCAACTCTGAGTCTTCGCTCCCCCCTTCCGTTTCATCTTTGTACCCTTCCCCTTGTTTCCTTCTCACCTGAAGGCGCCCAGAGCTCTAGCCTCCCAGCTGTATTCTGACCCTGGATCAGTCTATCGAGTGGGAAAATAGAGCGTGGTGAGATGCAAGTGTCTGCCCTGGTTCCCGACGTTTTCCTGGGGCACACCCACAGCCTTCATTCATATCTTCTTGGGCCACTTTATGAATATGGCAGCTCAGGGACCCACACAATTTCTTCTGAGCATAGAAGAAAGCACCAGTGCCTGCACACCCTTGCTCTTGATTCTGGTCAGGACCTTTGATTCCTTGTCCTGGGCTCCTGCGGCTGTGTTCTAGAGCCCCCGCGGCTTCCTTCTCAACTCCCCTTCCCCCTCCTCCCCTGCAGACGTCCCCAGAGTCCGATAGGGTGGGCTCGTGACGGCAGCCCGGATTGGGACCCAGAGGCGGCTCTGGGTGGGCGGAGGCCAGTGTCCCAGGTCCCCCTCCTCCGCCCTCTCTCAGCGCTGTCCGTGACGTCAGAGCCGGACTGGGTAAACTGAGCTGGGATCGGGGCGCTGGGGCGGAGAAGGCGACCTGGAGCAGCGGGGACGCACGGACTGAGACCCGGGCAGTGTGGCGCTATAACCCCGCAGGCAGTCGCAAGCAAGCCGGAGGTACGCGAGGTTGGGGAGCACAGAGAACCCTCGGGGATCCTCTAAGGCAGCGGGCGGGCTCTGGGGATCCCGGGACTCAGGGTGCGGCTGGGAGGGGCAGCGTCCCCGGGTCCCAGGTCTGGTCCCCGACGGCAATAGAGGCGCGCGCTCGCGGTGACGCTGGGACGCTATCCCGGCCCCTGAGGGGAGCGGGACACTCCCTGTCGTCCCGGGCCACCGCTGGTGGTCGAGACTCCTTGTGTTCGGGGTGGCCCGGGACTCCTGGCCGTCCCAGCCACTGACCGCACCCGCTCCCTCAGCGCAGCAGAGCTATGGCCCTGAGCGACCTGGTGCTGCTGCGGTGGCTGCGGGACAGCCGCCACTCGCGCAAGCTGATCCTGTTCATCGTGTTCCTCGCGCTGCTGCTGGACAACATGCTGCTCACCGTCGTAGGTACGTATGGCTCGGGAGTGCCAGCCATCCTATCTCCATGACACTGGGTCCCTAGCACCTCGTCCTCAGCACCAGGCACAGGTCCTCAGGAACAGGTCCCTGGCCCTGGGTCCCCAACAACTTGTCCTCACAATCTAGAGACCAGGTGTCAGCATCCTCCCCACCCCACCCCCGGCCCAGCCCCAGGACCATGTACCTCCTCCCAGGAAACCTGTCCTCCGCACCCCATTTACCCCACTTTATCCGCCCAAAAAGTCGAAGAACTCACTGTGTAGAAAACAAAACAAAAACCTATCCTTGAACACAAGCCCTCCTCGCCTCTACTCCTGGGAGCTGCAACTTGTGGGTTCATTTTCCTGGAGGTCAGGTCAGACCCTGTGACATCCGATAAGGCCCAGAAGTTGTGTTTCCTCCTGATAACTGCCCGCTTCCCTTTGCCCACTTTCACTGAGATGAAAAAGATTTCTGTGAAAATGGACCAGTGCGCCGAGTTGCTGCTGCCCTTTAGGACTTTTTCTAGGCCACTGAAAGGTGGCTAACAGTTGGTGGACCACTGAATGAGCAAGTCACCATCTACCCCTGAGGTAAAGCAACCTACATCTAAGAGTGTTTGTTCTGAGAGTGTTTTGTGATGGAACCGGGGACCAGTGACAGCGCGAATCTCCCAAAACGACAAGTTAGACCAGATGGCTCAAAACCAGGCGGCCCCTTAGTCCCTCAAACTGAAAGGTATTCCACAGGCTCTTTTTGAAAACCAATTTTCAATGAACAACAGCAACAAATAAAAATATTGGTTTTCCTCAGAGCCCCAAGTGGTGAACCTTTTCCTCCTCCCCACGTGCAGCGTCTGAGAACATCTTACTGTTGTTTTCAGCTCTGGAGAGTCAGCTGTGGGGTTCACAGGCAACCGGTGGTCCCAGCTGGCCTTTGTGTCCCTCACGTGCCCAAGCTTCTATAATATTAGCACCTTGCTTTGGTGTGATAGAAGTCTACGGGAGCCTCAGGGAGTGCTGTAAAATCTGCAGGTCACATTCGCGTAGAGTTGCTCTGTTGAGAATGTCCAGTTTATCACAGGCTGCGTGGGTTGGATTTTTTCCCCAAAGTACATAATGGAACTTAGATGTCCGTTTTCTTTCTTTATCCATATAGAAGACGGTTGAGCCTCTCTGACCCTAGGTCAGCACTGACTTACTTCAGGCAGTGTTCTGCCTTCTATCATATTCCTCTGAAGGAATGCTAGAATGAGAAACCTATAAATGACAGACATCTCTGTGGCCAGTCATGTGTGTACAGCTGCTACCCCATGGGCATGGTGGGACCCTTGGCATTCTCTCTCTCTCTCTCTCTGTCTCTCTCTGTTTCTCTGTCTCTCTGTCTCTCTCTCTCTCTGTCTGTCTCTGTGTGTGTGTCTCTCTCTCTGTCTCTCCCCCCTCTCTGTCTCTCTCTCT